>VZTT01059674.1:3101-20477 GCA_013400855.1 Buphagus erythrorhynchus | reverse complement strand
TTTTTTAAAAAAAAGGGAAAAAAGCAAAGCAATGCCTGACTGAGCAGGAGCACAGCACAGCCATTCAGAAGTTAGACAGCTCTGTGAAAGCATGGCTGGGATTACAGGCTATACAAAGAATAAGAAACCCAGGAAACGCTGGGTATAAATGGGAGGAACTCAAAGCTGGGGAGTGTAAACTGAGCTGCACCCAGCTTGACAGGGAAGCGAAGAAACTAGGGAAAAATGAACCCACATGAACTTTGATTAAGAAATACTCCTACTGCAGAGTCTGCAAAAAGAGTAATTTATAACTTTTTCTATCAGTTTCATATCAAAAAGTAAGCTAACGTAAATAGAAAGTGGAAGAAACTGAAGAAAGCCAGGGAACAATGAGGGAGGTGCAAAAAAAAAACCCTTTGGCATCTGCAAGCCTGGCCTGAGCCACTCCTTGATCTGCAGGAACAGGGCAGGGCATGCCCACAGACGCCTGCCTCGTTTCTGGAGCCTTCAGGAGAAGGCAGGGAAACTCAGGGTGCTCGACTCAGCCCACTTTTACTGGTTTTACTCCAGAGGCTCTCTGCAACACCCCTCTCCTCCCACCAGCAGCAAGGCAAAGCCAGCAGCGAATGCCAAACCCCTGGAGAGCTGTCTGCCCACTCTCCAACCCTGCCAAACCCATCCAGGAGAAGTGAGGACCAAACCTTGGAGTTGTGCTGTGCCTTCGCTGCTCAGCCCTTGGCAGAACTTCCCTCGAGTTTCTCTCCTGGATTGGAAGGGAAGGCTGAAGTCCAGGCAGCTCTCCACAGCTCTTGCACCACTGACCTTTACACCTGCATTCCCCCGCCCTTGTGGGCTTTAATGCACTGGAAGAAAGTTCCCAACCTCCCTGGGGCAGTGCCAGGGGAAAATGCAGAGATAATCCCAAAGGGAACATGCTTGCATGGTGTAACTTGTCATTGCTCCAGCCCAGGCAGCAGCTTGGGGTTGTCCTGATCCCTCCCTTTTTGTGGTGCCTGTGCTGGGCTCGTGCTCCCTTGGCATCCCCAGGAGATCAGGACGTGCTCCCTTTGCCAGCAGACAGCGTGGATGTGGGACATGGAGCACCATGCAGCCTCATTTTGGGGAGTCAGGGAAAGCCCTGAGAGCCCCAGCCTTGGGAGCTGCCCACAGCAATTGGTGGCACAGCCCCAACTCAGACACGGGCTCTCCCCCTCAGCTCTTCCCATGCAGACAAGGACAGGACAGAGAGGCATCTGCAGCACACTCCTGCCACTGAGATTTTATTCATTTACAGTCCCTCCATGCACAAAACAAAGCCTCAGGATTGTCCAGTGGTGGGGCATGCAGGGAAGCAAAGCCAGGAGTGCTCAGCCCCACAGGCTCACGTGTGACAAACCACCACAACCACTGCACTGCCAAGATGCACCAATTCAGCCCCAGCTGGGATTGTGGGGTCACAGTGTTTAGGCTTGGAGAAAGGGACAGCCTGACATGTGTACACAGCTCAGGTAATTCCTGGGCACTTTTGCTCCTGTGACTTTTGCTGGTCTTGTCCTCACTGCATCCTGTCTTGTGTGATCCAGGCACAATTATGGCACCAATCCCTGCTCTGCTCCTGGCAGCAGGCAGGGGAGCAGAGGGGCAACAGGCACTTGGGCAAGGCTGCAAGGCTGCCATCCCTGGCTAATGAGGTCTGCAAAGCTGTGCTTGGGGTTGAGCTGGAGCACAGGGAGGTTTATGCTGCAGGCTGCAGATTAAATTTTGTTGCCATCTTGCTGAAATCCTTTTCCCCAGTCCCGTGGCACACTGAGGAGCTCTCTTACCTGAGACATCATCTCTCAGGGCAAAAAAAAACCCCAAACATGCTTTAAAAGCTATTTGAAAGCAAAAATCACAGCAGCCAGGAGCAGAAGGAATCCCACCACAACCAGGAGGGAAGGGAAAGAGCTGGAGGAGCCAGCAGGGACTCGTGTTCTTGTGGGCCTTATGACACGGTCCCACTGGGTGAGGATGGCCTGCCTTGCCCCCTCCCAGTGCCCAGGACCCCCCAGTCTGTACTGGTAGGGGGAGCAGGGGCCAAAGAAGATGGTGAGGGCCAGCTTGGGGTCTTTGCAGAGCAGCTCCAGCACACTGGGCTTGGCACCAATGAGGGAGGCCAGCGTGTCCAGGTAGACCAGCCACTCGGTTTTGAGGACTTCATCATAGGTCAGACCAAACCTGAGTGAATCAGAGAAGAAAAAGAGGCAGGAGGAAGATCAGTATCAGCAGGGCTTAGAGGAGCTGAGGTCCTCTGCATCCTTGTTGTTATTGCACCTGGAATGCAACTGGGTTCTTTTTAGGAAAGGACTGGATGTATGTGCAGTACCTGTGGCTGTCTGCACACAAATCCTGTCCAGGACACAGCACCTGTAAAGTGATGCTGGCTCATATCAATCTTTCCACAAACTGCACCTGTTCCCCCCTTCCCCTTGGTGAACCTTTGTTAACAGACTTTGGCAAATCAGTTTCGGTCTTTAAAAAAAACCAACCAACCAACCAACCAACCAAATCCCTGAAACCCAAATCTCTTTGCTTTTTGCAGAAAAGTCAAGTGCAGCATGAGAAAGGTGGCACCCTTTACTATTCCTCACGTTCATTTCCACCAAATATTGTAAGAATACATGGTGACTTGGAGAATTGCTTCCAGTTCACCTTCTCTGCAGAATTCACAGCTTCATGTCCCACCTTCAGAGGTCTGAAAAAGCCCATATCCATTTAGCCTTGTATTGTACAGCAGTTGTTCTGTGCAATTCTGTATTTCACTCTTCTATACCTTTTCTCCTGTAGCTATTAAGTGAACCATGGATTTATAAATCACCTGGTTCATTCATTCATTCATTCATTCATTCATTCATTCATTCATTCATTCATTCATTCCCTAATCCTTTTTAGCCTTTTGCCTGCCTGTGAAGCACACACCAGTGTGCTCAGACACCTGCTCACAGTGAGTCAGGTCTCCATGCTTGAGAGAGGAGACAATCTGTGTGTACACCTCCTTGGCTGTGGGTTGGCTTTTTCCCCCACAGATGAATTACTTTGCATTTATTACCATTACTTTCTCTGCCATTTTATCTCTCAGTCCCTGGGGATCCTGGTGTTCTTCCCCAACTCCCAAGCTTCAGCCTCAATACCCTGAATTAAATTCTTCCTGTCACCAACAGGCAAAATACCAGTGTTAAATCAAAGGTTAATGGCTCTTTGCAAGTGAGTAAAGGGGAAGCTAGATCTGGGAATCCTCCCCTCTCCTCTGCCACGTGTGCAGGGAACAGGCACAGAGTGAGAGCCCGTGTGTTGCTGCCCCAAAAACTCCAGGGATTTCTCAATCCACCAAAAAAACCTTTGGTGCTTTGGGAATGACTTACCATTTGACTTGGTTTTTCTTGTTCTCATTTACTTCATTCTCCATGACAGACTGGGAAGGCAAGTGACACAAGCCTGGAAGAGAGGGGAGAGCGTCCTGCTGAGTTTAACTCCTGGGGGGGAACTGTGAGCTCATTCAGTGATGCAAAATGTGGGAATCCCTTCCCTGGGAGGGCAGGAAAGTCTCATTGCTGGCAATTTATTCAACAGTGGCCAGATCCTGCCAGAAACCAGCCCTCCAGTATTCCAAACTCACCCACACCTTTTCCTGCTCTTACAGATGTGTGCTGTCAGGGCACAGGCAGGTGCTGTGGGGTCAGAAGGGCTGTGCAAGCCCCAGAGAGGATCACCCCAAAGAGAAACCCCAGAGCTTCTCATCTCTGTGGGGCAGTCCTGACCCAGCCCTCCACAAGGTTATTCTTACTATTTTTATTAAAAACCCCAAACAAAACACCAGCAGGTTTCTTTCCTCACTCATGTTGCTGCAGCTTAGCTGAAGTGAAATAACTTGGGAAGTCTGAGCCTTGAAAATGCTTCCTTGTCCTCTCTGAACTTCTTAGCTCTGGGACCTCCCTGGCTGGAGGGATAAAATGTGTCCAGCCTGAGCTGCATTTTGGGGCACAGAGGGCTCACATTTGCTCCCCTACCTTTGAAGACACGGCTTGCCCAGCGTGCCTGCATCTCTACCACGGGCATGACGGGTCCTAAGGGCTTAATCAGCCCCAGGACAGCCAGGGTGGGCTTCTGCAGGTGGGTTGGGAACACGTGCTTGTAGAGGGATGCGTGCTTGTTTTCCATCCTGATGATGGATTCTTCTAGGAAGGGGAAGGAGACGATGTAGCCCGTGCAGAAAACAACAATATCAATGGGCTCCTCCTCGGGGCAGTTGTGGAACAGCACTGAGTTGTCCTTGAACTCCTTCACGCCCGGCTTGATGGTGATCCTGCCTGTCAGGATGTAGCTCGGGAGGTCGTCGTTCAGCAGGGGCTCACGGACCTGCCAGCTGTGGAGAGCCAGGGGCTCTGAGAGTGGGACACCACCACCAAACCTTGTCCCCTGCTCCTCCTCCCCCCAGGCCCACCAGCTCACACCTCCCAGTGTCATTTCCTCTGAGCAAGCAGCCCTGACCACAATGACACGTGTCACCAATGTCACCCTGTCCCACAGCGGGAGGGATTCACGGACATCTCCTGCTGCCTTATTCCCTTCACTCAGTCACTCTTTAAATCACCTCTTTCCAGAACTGATCCATGCTTTAAGCCTTCTCCTCTTTACCTAGAGACCCTCACAAGGAAAAGTCCTCTGTGCCTTCCTGGGCTTTTCCAGCATGCCCAACATTTCACCACTTAAGGGAGCTACAGCTTATTTTCTCCTCCCCATTGGAGATCACCCCAGTCTGGGCATTGGTCGATGCTGGTTGCTGAATATCCTCCCCTGCCCACCCATCTGCACGGGATGGGAAGCACTAAGAAGTACCTGTTGTCTGGCTGAAGGCCATAGTTTGTGTGGTTGAACCTCTTGTTCACCTTGGAATTAGTCAACCGCCATGAAAGGGCTCCGGGGAGGCTGGTTTTGATCAGGGTCTTCAGGCGAGTGATTGAAACCATGTCCCAGGGGTAGCCACGCTCAAACACACGGCTGAGCAGCCAGGATCCTCGAGAGGTGCTAATGGTCACCTGCAAGAGAAGAAACAATGGTTCAGGTGATGAATTTGCTGCTTTTCCTTTCTAAAGAAACTCAGAGGGGCATGACTCAAACAGCCGTGCACTGGAAAAGCAGCAACAGCATCTTCAAGACCTCCTGGCTGCTGGTGGTGGAGGTGAAACAGGAGACAAGAAGAAAACCAGCTTGCTTCCAAGGTAGGCTTTTGACCAAAAATTCAGGTCAAATTTTGACCAGAATTGTCGGCCAAAAATTTTTTGACCAAAAATACGCCACGTCCCTGTGATGACAGCACACCGAGCTGCTGTCCCCAGTGTCCCTCTCCCCACGCCCCCGGGGTGGCAGACTGGTGGCACCTTTGCAGCCACACGACTGGCCTCCACTGCGATGTCCACTCCCGAGTTGCCCATGCCCACCACGAGGACACGCTTGCACTGGAACACGTCGGGATGCTTGTACTGCCGGCTGTGGAAGTACTGCCCTCGGAACCTCTCGATGCCTCGGGGGGAAAAGGAACACAGCTTTGAGCATTTGTGGATTTTCTTGAGTGTAAAAAAAAAAACAATCTGGATGGCAAGAGCAAGGAAGTGCAATCTCTGGCTACCAAGGACTCGAGGAGGTCCAGCCCTCCGTCCCATGCATGCAGAATTGATGCTTCCTCCCCGAAAATGGGGTCTCAGAGACACAAGAATGTATTGCTGTTCACTCCAGCAGGTTTGGTTAAGCAGAAGCAAGAAAAGAAAGGGAGGATTTTCCCCAAATAACCCCTAAGTCTTCTCTCCCCAGCCCCTGAACCACAGGCAGCCCCATACCATACCAGGGAAACAGTGCAGGGGGAGGGATGGCTCCGAGAAACTGCCGCTGCAAACCATGACAGCATCAAAGACATCGGATGTCTGCTTCCCACCTGCCTCTGTGACCACATTCCACTGGCCCGTGGTGGCAAAGTCGGGGTGCTTACGGATGCTGACAACGGTGGTCTGAAACGTGGAAGTGAAGGAAAGTCACCAAAGGCACCCAGCAGGGGTGGGGAGCAGGGTGGGGCAGGGCAGGCAGCACTCACCCACCCACCCACTCACCCACTCACTCACTCACCCACTCACCCACCCATTCACCCACTCACTCACTCACCCACCCACCCACTCACCCACCCACCCACGGGGCTCCACCGACTCACCCACCCACTCGCCCCCGGTGCGTGCCGGGTCCCCAGGGCCCTGCCCGAGGGGTGACAACGCGGGGTGACCGTGCCCGCCGAGCACCCACGCTCGCCAGGCTGGCACAAGCCGCACGTGTGCCCACAGCGGGGATGCCAGCAGGGAGCCCCGCACCNTCACTCACTCACCCACCCACTCACCCACTCACCCATTCACTCACTCACTCATCCACTCACCCACCCACTCACCCACTCACCCATTCACTCACTCACCCACCCACTCACCCACTCACTCACTCACTCACTCACTCACTCACTCACTCACCCGCCCACTCACCCCCAGTCTGATGTGCTCCCGCAGGCTGAAGTGCTGGGCGTAGCGCCGCAGGTAGTCCAGGAGCAGGGCGTTGGGCAGGAACACCGGGAAGTGCTCGGGGAAGGGGAAGTCGGAGAAGGCAGACATCTCCTTGGAGGTGTTGCTGATGAGTGATGGGTAAAGGCTTGGCCGGCCGGCCTCGATGTGCTCCTGCCATGGCACCACGTCAGCTCTGTGCGCTCAGGAGCGCAGCTCAGCACCCTGCAAGCCCTTCCACACGCACTGGAGCCCAGCCCAAGCTAGCCCTAACCCTGCCAAGCTGCCCGGGGGAGGAGGACAGCCCCTGCTGGCTCACCGTGTAGCGCCAGAGCCCCCCGATGTCCTGGCTCTGCTCGAAGCACGTGGGCTCCAGCCCCTCGTCCAGGCAGCACTTGGTGGCTGTCAGCCCGCTGACCCCTGCTCCCACCACGGCCACTCTCATCTCTGTGCCCTCTGTCACGATCCCAGGATGCCAACGGGGTTTAACCTGCGAGAAACCCCACAGGTGATCATCACGCTCTCAGCAGGCATGCCCTCCATAGGGAATTTCTCTATATGCCACCCCCAAACCTCATTCTATTTACCAGCATTCTGGGCTTTTCATTTACAAGTTAGATTAAATGTCTTAAATAATAATTTTCTTCTTTTCTCCCTTTATTTTAAATATCTCTCCACTTCTACAGTGTGCTGCCTGGGCTGCTTTCAAACCTCTGCAGCTGCCCTGGAAACCGACTTTGAAAATATGTAGTTGAGCCACAGTTCACTGCCAGCTTTTATTTACAAGCTGGGTTTAAACTCTCCTGCCTTATCAGGCTTGCAAATATTTGTATTTTATCTTTGGTTTTCTGACCCTGCCTCTCTCAGAAGAAAAAAAATTAAAAACGCACTAGGACTATTCAGTTTCTGCCTCTCTGACAGGGTCCTGTCCCCCATCCCCAGGGAAGATGATGCTGCCTTTGACATGAGGCTGATAGAGGGGCTGCAGGTGTGGCACACCTTGGACTGAGGATGGTTTTGTGTCTCTTGCAGGGCTGAAAGCAGCTCCACACCAGGGCCTGAAAGGCAACAGCCCCTGGTTTGACATCCAGCCCTACAAAACTCCCAGCAGGGATGATGGATCCTAATCCTTGGTAGTGACAGGACTATAAATAAAACGAACTAAAACAAGGGGTGATGGCCAGGCTCCGTGGCTTGGGCTGGACAATTCCAGAGCCAGGATCCCCACACAGGTGCCCTGGGGGTGCTGCTGCCATCTGTGGTTTAACCCCAGGGCTGGGGGGAGCACCCTGCTCAAATGAGCTGTTAATTCAGCATGGCAGGATGTCACTATGGGTGGTACCACTTCCTCTGGCCTGAGAAGTGCTTTCGTTTTCCACTAGACACAATGCACAGTGCAAAAAGAAACAAACAAGCAAAAAAATTTAAAGTCTTCAGTAAAAAAATGGAGTTGGACGCAGTATTTTCTAAAACCCACCAAATCCTCCAGAACTATTTCAACTTTCAGCCATAAAATAACACCTAATGAATACTCTGCTTTCCCAGGCTGGAATAAAACCTGGACTTTTCCCTTTGTAAATAAAGACAGCACTAGCACCAGCTGCTCACTGTTAACTGTTTTGGGGGAGGCTTTTGTTCTGTTTTGTTTTTGCGTAAAAAACAAAAGTAACTTATATCACCAACAGCTCCCAGCTACTTTCGCTATTTGACTCCCTACCTTCTTGCAGAGAGAAGCTACAAGTGACACCCAAGAAATATCAATTCTGCCACACTATCCCAAAACTCAGGAGTGCCCAGGTGTGGGGTAGGGAGGGAAGGAAAGGTTTTTCTGGGAATACTCACCTCCAGCCCCACTCAGCTCCGGGTCACCTCCGCTCGGAGAAGGGATTGGGAAGGGAGGACTCCTCTCGTTTCGGAGTTATGGGCGAGAGGTGGAGCTTGGCCAGAAGGGCAGGGAGACAAGAAAAAAAAAAACAAACACTCAATTCCCCCAGCAGTTACACAAGTGGCCGGGGGAGGAGCGGCTGGAGCCAGCTGGACAAGCCCAGATGTTGATCCCTACGAGGGGACAGGGAGCGGAGCGCTCCAGCTGTGCACCCGCGGGCCAGGGGGCGGCTCCAGCTGTGCCACGCCTTCATTCGCCCCGTGGCTACTTGCCAAAACAAGGGGTTTGTCAGGACTCTGCACCCAGGGCACCTTCGAGGAAAGAGGGCTGGGTTACAGAGCTCATGGGGCATGTGCTATCAGCCGCACCAGAAAAGAAACGCGGAGAAAAGACTCCAATCCAGCCGGGTTTTATAGTAGGTATGTTTATCCAGCGCAGACGCTCTGTTTGTACACACTGCAGCTCATCAATATTGATGAAGGTTTCAACTTCGCCTGTGCATATTCATAACCTGTCCCCGCCTGCTCTGGCTCCGTGTGTTAATCAGCTTTTCCTGTTCTGAGCTTTCACGCTGTCTCCTGGTGGTCCTGGATGAACCAAGTGGTCCCGATGTCCTCTGGATGAACCTGGTCCTTGCACAGCCTCTCTTGGTACCTGGACGTCCTCCAAGGCTTCTGGCCATAGTCCAAAACATGGATCCAGTTTTTGCCATTTTTTCGAGCACCAGTTCCTGCTTTTCAGTCCTAAACAATAGGCAAAATCCTGTTGTTGTACAGCAGATTATCTGCTCTTAACACACTTGATTACAGAGCAAACTAGAGTCTATTTAAGCTTAGTTATAAGTTCCCTGTATCAGTGCTGGGCAGGAGGCTGTCCATGCTGACTGAGAGAGCATGAAATGGTCCCAAACCAGGGTACCAAGGTCCCAGGCACAAAGAAAGGGGGATTGTTGGCTGAAACTGTGCAGGACAGTGTGATCAAGGGGGCTAGGAAGGTCTGACAGGAGCAGGACTGGCCCCTGATCAAAGTAAGGATTAACTGCCTGAAGTATCTCAAACCACCCAAAACTGGCTTTGTGGGCTGGAGAAATGCCAAGGGTCCAAGGAGCAGGAGTGAGGAACAGAGGTGAAACGTTCAATGTGAAGAAGAGGAGCTTACTTCATCTGAAGCCCCTCATCTCATGACACCAGAAGCCACTGAACAGACACAACCAGGAGGAGCCCAAGGTGGGGACTATGGGAATTATTTCCCAGAATTCATTATAATCAAACCCACCTTTTCAGGGAAAAGTTATGTTTAGGCTTTGTTGCAATTATCTTAAATATATAACATCTTTATGTTTAAAGGCAGGTATCTCCCAGGAGTAAAGGATCATGGAAACAAAGGGATAAGGGTGGCTTTGGATGGGGCTTTGCCCCCAGATATTCAATATATTTAGGGGTGACTGGCAGGAAAGTATGAAATCCCTGCAAATGAATCCAGCTGGGCATGGAGAATATAGAAGCCATGGAGAGACAGTTGGTAGAGGACTGGGTCTTTAGGAAAAATGTTTAGAAAAAGACAAAGATATTTGTGCCATGGTGGTGACAGCAAAACTCACAGAGGGAGTGCAGGGGACACAGTCAAAGCTTTGAGCCCCACCAGGGCATCACCCTGCCACTGGTAAATACACTCCCAGGGCAAGGGCCCCAGATTTGATACCAGCTCTTTTAGCAGTTTGAATAACCAAGAAGTCCATAAGGGAGGAGGAAAAAACCCATCCAAGGTCTGCAGGACAGAGGGTGGTAAATAAAGCATTCAACAGAGATGTCTGCTCTGGCCCTGTGTTTTGATTTGCAGAGGCTGAAGGGACATGTCTACAAAAAAAAAAAAAAAAAAAAAAAAAAAAAAAAAAAAAAAAAAGACTTGCACACCTTTGACCGTGCTGAGATTTGCACAAGCTCTGTCTCCCAGCTCTCCCTCTCACTGGACCCTTCCCCAGGTGCTCCTGCAAAGATGCTCACCAGCACACAGAAAAAAAAAAAGACTCAGGAGTCCACTGAGGCAACTATTATGTTCTTTACATGCTCCTGCATTTTTTGAGTTCCTCAACAGGCATTCAAGTGATTTGCACTTATGGCAGCATTCCAGGAGTGGTGTTAGTGCTTTTTGGAGGGCACTTCAGGGAAGCTTTCTAAAAGAACAAGTTGTTTTTGGCAAAGATGAGCTGCTGGTACAGAAATGGGACCAGATGCCTTTGGTGCAGCCAGTAAGGCTGGCCCTGATTCTGGTGAGGAATCCAGTTCAGAGGTGCAGAGCTAGATGCAGTGAGTGATACCATGTGAGTAGAGGGCAGAAATACCTCCCAAGCCTCAGTAATCTGCCTTAGGGCTGTGGTGTTCCACAAATACCCCTGGCCAGGTGTGCAGAACAAAGCATTAGAGGAGATGGAGCTGAGATAGCAGGGAGGCAATTCCTGTAATTATGCACACTCATGCCCAGGGCACTGGAAAGCCCTTGTCAGAAAACACAGACAAATTCTTGCTCCTTTACCCACCTCTGCTGCTGGCATGGCAGCCCTGGCACACCTTAGGAAGAGCCAGGACCAGGGAATATCCAGTGGTGGCTGAGGATGAGAACCAGGAATGGGATATTCATGTGCCTGTCCCCTCATAAACCCTTTGTCCCCTAAAGAAGCAAAACTCCCCAGCACTGTGGCACAAGCCTGGCCTCTGCAACCTTTTTAACCCTTAAAGCAGAAGCAAGGAGAAACTAAATATATCCATTTAGTCTGAATCAGATGGGAAACTCACCTTCTCTGCAAAACTCCGGCACCAGTTTTACAATTTCTGTTTAAAATAATGCTTTAGGCCAAGGAGGGGCAAACCTCTGCACAAACAATTCTCAGCACAGCCCACTCTGCTGTTTTCTAGGTTTGTGTCAGCAGCTTTTGGCATGTGCCGTGCTGAAGAGGGAAAAGGAAAACAAAAGTTTCTTACAAGTCTTTGTAAAAAACTTTTTGATGGGATGTGAGGTTTGGGCTCATCAGTGAAGCACTTCATTTTCCCCTCTCCAATGTTATCACTGCCTCCCCTCACTGTCCAGAGGCTTTAATTGATATAATTTAATTGACCCCAAAGGTGGCTGCTGCCTCCCACTGCTTTCTGCAGAGCTGCAGGATAAGGCCATTCACAAAGGGAATGAAGAAAGGCTGCAAGCAGCTGCTGGTGGAAAAATTTATTTCCCCACCCATTTCTTGGAGCCTGGATGTTGATCTTTAAAAAAAAAAAAAAAAGCTTTTTCTTCACCTCCAAGGCCAAAAGGCATTTTCCTCCTCCAAACTAAAGAGAACCCCTCCCCAGGCAGGCTGTTTTCCTGTTTCCTATTCCCAGCACAAATAATCCCAGTGACAAACACTGGCAGGACACTTCTGTTTCTGCTTAAACTGTGCTAGATATGTTCAATATCTTGAACTCCTCCCAAAACCCCTCAAAATGTGTCACTTCCAAGGAGATCCAAAGGATGTACTGGAGCAGACATGGGCTGTAGAGTGACTGTGGGAGAGGGATTTACTTGTTAAGCAAGGAGGTCTCTGCATGGAGAGCAGAAGTGTTTTTTTTATTCCAACATTCTTGGCAAAATTTAACCTGATTTAATAAGTCACCATGTTTTCCAGGCATGTAAGCTGTGGAATTTCTCAAGAGAAGGCTGCTGCTGTTGTTAAACCTGTTGTGTTAATAAATCCTGCAGAGCTGCAGTTTTTAACTTCTTGGGTTTGGAGTTTTTAAAAATGTACCTTTTACAGCTTCCCAGCCCCAGTGGACATTTACACCCTGCCTTTTCCAACACATCCTTGTGCCAGGACACAAAGTGGGTGAACACACAGGTTCCCTGGGAGATGCCCCCAGATGACACACAGCACTGGGAAGGCTCTCAGACCCTTCTCAGCTCTTCTGAGCCATTCCTCAGTGTCAGGAGGTCTGTGCCTGTCATTTCACAGGCAATAAAGCACAGCTACTGGGGAGGCTGTCAGAGCAAACAGGATTTAGGGTTAAGGTGACTCCTAAGCAAAATAATCCTAAGGAGGAGCTGTCTGGAGAGCACATGGTTAAACCTGACCAGAAGGTGCCTTCCTACCACCACCAGGTGAAGTCATCCATCAGCCTTGGACTTCCAAAAATTCCACTCAGTGCAGCTGACCCTTCCCATAAATATTGACTGAGCTCCCAGGCCAGGCACTTGGGATGCTTCCAATTCCTGCTGCCTCTGTGGCTGGGCATCCCCACCCCCCAGCACAGGGACTCCTAATCCAGGCAGACATGTGCCCCTGCACCACCTAGGAGCACTTTTGCACATTTATTCCCCAAAATTAGGGGTTTTAAGAGGACAAACCCCCAGCCCTGAGCAAGGTGCTGCTCTCAGAGCCCTTGGTGGTAGCTGGCAGAGGAGCCAGGCACTGTGGAGCTGCAGTAGCTCTCATCAGCTGGCAGGTCTTCCACCTCCAAGAGCTTCATCACTCCCCAGGAGACAGGATGGGAAGGGATGTCTGACCCATCTCCTCCAAATTCAGCTCCAACTGACCTGGACCACCTCATTTCCTTCACCTCTTTTAAAAACTTCTGGTTGTGGAGACTCCCACACAACTCCAGGCTTGCTTTTGGTGAGGCCACCAAGTTTTCTCTTCCCTCCACATCCAAGCCAGGCTGACATTTGGGGATAACTGAGAATATTTTGCAGCCTCACCCCTCCCTCAGTTTAAATGAGAACTGATTAATGGGATAAAGGAGCTCTGTCTGGCTCATTCCTTGGATTGCTAATTGATCTGAGAAGCTGCTGAGCACCCACAGGTGATCCTGCACTCCTGGGGATGCTCAGCACCACTGAAAATGGACCCCACTGGCTGCTCTTTCCTATTTGTAACCTGGAGGAGGATTTCTATGGAATAAAAGATTTGTCATGAAATAAAAGATTTGTCAGAAAACAACACCCAGCATGAGAGCCAGCCTGCTCCTGGCCCTGGCACGGGGATAGGAAGGGTCATCCCAGGGCAGAGGGGGAGGAATAAAGGTGCAGGAAGAGTTAATGATTTACCTGGATTAACACAGAGGTCAAGCAACTGAAACAGGAAAAGGCCACGGACCTCTTGTCATTTCCCAGCTGCAGTTTTCCTCAAAAGAGAAAAAACTGCATTTTGGATGTTCTTCTGTCCTCTCTAAGAAAGAGAAACAAAGAAGAACTGCAGGTGTGGGAAGGCAGAGAAAAGAAGAAAAGTTAAGGTGGTCAAATATCCCCAGAGAGAGAGAAAAATAAAATCAAAGGCTTCAACATTTCTAATGGCAGTAGAGGTAGTTCTGCTCAACATCTGCAAACTTTTGATGGAGTTTTTGTCATGTGCTAAAAGAAAACAAGAGGAGAGGGCTCCCAGCACCCAAAAGAGTACAAACAGTTGGGAAAAAGCAGGGAAAGGCTCACCTACAAAATCTGAGGCTGGAGGTGGCATCCTGGGATGCTCAGAGGGTGTCACAGCAGGACAGTGGGAATCCTGCTGGGGACGATGCCTTGGAGTGGCCACCTAGAACAGAGGCTAGACAAGGTTAAGAGAACAAAAGCAGGTATTTATTGAAAGTCTTCAAATAGGTACACCTTGGGCAAAAGCCTCTGAGAGGGGCTACACCCAAGAGTGATGAGGGTCACAAGTTTTTCAGACAATTATAAGTTTGGTTCATTTACATATCAGGGGTTAATCCTCCAATTACAGCTTCAGGTAATGAAGTAATTTACCCCCAGTTTTCTCCCCCATAATTCACTTTTATTTAAAATACTTTTCAGGGCCTGAGGCTGTAGGGTGTCCTTGAGTTTCAGGCCTAGATAAATTGTTTTGTCTGAATAAAATGTGAAGATGGTAACTAACACTCTACATGCAGTTTAGAGTGATACACTAAAGCAGTACAGGATTTGAAAAATAGAAAAGCTAAAATCCTAAGGCACCAGGGACAGCCTGCAGTGGCAGGAGCTACACGAGGTCAGTGGCACAGTGCCTTGGTGTGTGCCATGACCCTGGGGCTGTGCACAGCTCCTGTGATTGCAGCTCTGTGTCCTGGTGGCCTGGGCTGGCCATTCCCAACCTTCCCACTGGGAGCAGCAGCAAAGCAGAGAGGAAAACCCTCCAGCTCTGATGCTTTGGCTGCCTGCAGAGGCTCTCAGAGGCAGGAGCTGGAGGGATGCTCAGCATGTGCTCTGCTGCTCATGCCTTGGCTGGGTGTGACACAACACCCACAGATGATTCCCCAAGGAGCATTCCAGCTGAAACAGCTGGAAACAGCTGGATTCCTCACTGTACCCCAAGGGAATAAACCTCAGCACAATGCCTTGACCAGAGAGCTGCAGCTGGGCTCATCAGCCAGGGATGGCCCAAACTGGCCCAACTGGGAGCACTGGGATTCCGTGCCCCACTGATGCCCACAGCTCCCATGGGGCCAGGGATCATCCTCTCCTCCCTTTGATGTGCAGCTGCGTTGTTGCAGCATCTCTGAAGTGTGAAATGAGAACCACCCTGTGTGGAGGCTGGGCAGAGCCCTCGGGAGCTGCCAGCAGCCAAGGCTGGCTGGGGGGACAATAAACCCACAGCTGGAGCAGCACAAAGCCAGGCACAAGAACATTCCCCTCGCCTTGGCTCTGCTCTAATTGCATCCCCAGCCAGCTCTTGTTTTTGTTGAACACAGCTAAAAGTCAGTATTTCATTTGCTTTTGCACACCCTTCTCCCCCGTTTTTGTTTGTGAGTAAATCCTTCCAGGAGAGGGCTGCAGGACTGTTCCCAGTAGGTTTGGGGTTGATGGATGGAGCACCCCAAGGGGAAGCTAAGGCCTTGTGATAGGGAAGAAAATGTTTCAGTGTCTCTTCACCCTCCTTAAGCTCCCATGTGCCCTGGAAGTTGCTTTTGTCATTCCCTAGGGAGCTGCTCTGACCCTTCTAGTGCAGATAGGAGCTCTGAGGACATCAGTCACCCTCAGCTTCTCAGCTCACCAGACAAGGACAAATCAAACAAAAACCCCACCTTGTCTCTCATGAAATCCCCATCACACAGAGCAGCTCCACAGGATTACACATCATATCAAAGACATCTCTCCTCTTAACCCTCTTCCCCTGCACTGCCACCCAGCCCTGGAGCTTGGTGTCCTGCACACCTCCAGTCCATTTCCACTCCTTGTCTGGGATCTGTCCTTAGGCAGAGCCTCTCTCTGTCCTCCTAATTTTTTTTTCCCCTTTTTCCTGCCTATGTGTTGTTGTCTAGAGGTGCTGCCTGGATTCAGGCAGGAGCAGCAGAACCTGATGGGAGCATTGGGTGAAACCTCATGGGGAGCCACCACCACCATCCTGTCACAGCATCAGCTCCTTGGGGGTACCTGGCTTTCAGGATTGCACCCAGAATAATCCTTTCCTTGGGAAATCACCAGGCATGAAGTGTTCAGCTGGGCTGGGCTCTGCTCCCAGCCTTACAGAGCCCAGCTGGGAGGAGCACAGAGCACAAGGACTCATGTCTGAAATGCCTTTGCTGAAGCACAGCTCTGTCCAGCAATCCATGTGCCTTGCAGGGGGCTGCAAGACATGGAGAAGCCATGGGATCTGCTCCCAAGTACAGGGAATTGTACCAAGGGTTACCCTCCCTTCAATAAAACACCTTTCCTCCCCTGGTTGCTTCTCATGCCCTGCCAGTGATGCCTGAGGATTTTAGCTTTTATATTTTTTCATCTATTTGTAATCCTGCAATTCTTTAGTGTATAATTCTATTCCATATACAGTGCTAGCTGCTCTACTCCCTTTTTGATCAGACACAACAATTCCTCTCCAGGCCTGGAATCAAGGACACCTCACTGCCTCAGGCCCTGAGAGATGGAAACAAAAGTGAGTTTTGGCAGGGAGCAAACTGGGGTAAATGACTTCATTACCTGAAGCTGTAATTGGAAGATTGACCCCCAATATGCAACTGGACCAAAGTTATAAAAGTGTAAAAGCTTGTGACCCATCATCCAATTTTTTGTGCATAGCCTTTGGGGGGGATTTGTCTGCCCAAAATGTACCTGAAGGCCCTTCAATAAATATAACAGCTTTTTATTCCCTTAATTTTGTCTGACCTCTGTTTTCAGGTAAGCCTGAAAAGGCATCAGCAGGATTTTGTCAGTGACCTCCCCAGGGAAAGGGCTGTCCTCTATCACTGATGTGCAAGCCTTACTTGGGACCCCAAGTCTTGGTGAGGTGCCAGGCTGGGATTTCAAGGTTTGACCTGTTCCTCTGCATGAGGAACAAACACAGCCTTTGTTCAGCAGCAGGACACCAGCAGCTCAAGTTTTAGCACCAAACTGCTCCAGGATGCTTTGTGACCTCACCTGCCTGAAGAGGCTTCCTGGATTTAACAATCACAGGTCTCCTGATGATTACCTGTGCTTTCTGTTTTGTCCTTGGCAGAGAGGCACCAGCAGAAGGTGTCTGGTTTAACCCCTGGAGCTGGAAGGCAGGGACTGACCCCAGAGCAAACCTCTCACCCTCACCTCCTGCCTTCCAGCCCCATGGCACTGGCAAGTTGCCACCCATGGCTTGAAGCACTGCATTTAACTCATGTGCCTCATGGAAAGGCAAGGATCCCCCTGTGAAAAACCAGGTTCACTTTCCTGGTAAATTTTAAAAGGTTTAATGAAAGGCAATAAGAGACAAACAATAAAGCAAAAGGTTATAACAGCCAAGAGCACACACTCACTCAGAAAACACTTTTTTAAGTGCATCAACCTGTTGCATATTCATAGACCTTCATGCATTATTCAAAATTATCCCACCCCCAACCTATAAATCAACTTTTTAAATTTTTTTTTTTCCTTGTGGCTCCCTCCTGTTAAGTGAAGATCAATAAATTCCTTCCCTGGGGTTCTGGTGTCCGATAATCCAAGAATGTGAAGAACTTCCTGATT
>VZTT01059668.1:149055-165292 GCA_013400855.1 Buphagus erythrorhynchus | reverse complement strand
TACTGAAAAAAAAAAAAAAAAAAAAAAAAAAAAAAAAAAAAGGAAGTAAATGAGCTGGAAGAGTTGAGTATCCCAAAAGCCCTGGGCATGCTCTTGCACTCACTGGGAGTTCCCCCTCACCTGACGCAAATGAAGAAAAGCCACTGAGAAACCACATGGACCCCCTGAACCACATCTGAGCCAGCTACGTGCCTGGTGGAACCACCACATCCTCATTGACCTCTGCCAGTGACACAGGGCTGAAAATCCCAGTTGGCAGCTTTGCTCAAATACAGGCATCATAAACACATTGGCTGTGACATTTTGTCCCAGAAATAGTGAGGCCAGCAGGACCAGTGTGGTGATCAGCCCCCCATAATCAGCACTGGTAAGGTCACACCTTGAATCCCATGTTCAGTTTTTGGGCCCCTCACTACAATAAAGGTATTGAGGTGCTGGGGCATGTCCAGAGAAGGGCAGTGGTGAAGGGTTTGTGGAACACAAATCTTATGGGGACCAGCTGAAGGTTTGTTTAGCCTGGAGAAAAGGAAGCTCGGCGGAGACCTTATCACTCCTTTATTACCTGACAGGAGGTTGCAGCAAGGTGAGAGTCAGCCTCTTCTCCCAGGTGACACAAGACAGGACAAGTGGAAACAGCTTCAAGTTGTGCCAGAGGAGGTTTTGATTGGATACTCATAAAAATTTCTTCACCAAAATTGTTGTCTAGTCATTGGGCAGGCAGTCCAGGGAAGTGGTGAAGCCACCATCCCTGGATGTATTTAAAAGATGTGTAGATATGGCACTTAAGGACACTGTTTAGTGGTGGACTTGGCAGTGCTATGTTAAAAATTGGACTCAATAATCTAAAGGTCTTCTCCAACATCAGTTATTCTGTGATTTCATGATACTATTCTGTCTTTGTAGCCTAGAGAATATATACAAGGTGACTCTCCCATTGCAGTGCCAGCAGCTCTGCAGGACAAAGTGCTGATTTCTGCACCCCAAAGAACACTTGAAGTAGCCAAAACTGCAAGTTCTGTTGCAAAAGTAGCCTTAAATAGTAACACTCTTGGAGGGACCTCACACACTGTCCGAGATGAGGCTTAACATCCCCGTTTTAGAAAAGCAGTCTTTTCAGGCAGGTGAACAGCCACCCGTCTCTTCAGTTTTAAATAGATTTTCTTAATAAAATTATGAGCTTGTCCCTATTTTGGGGGTTAGTCAGACCATTTGATTGCTCAAAATTGGATGAGAATGACTCTCTGATGCACTGGAAGCAAATATGCCAAGCAGAGCAGCTTGAGAGCTGAAATAGCAACTTAGCCCCTTTCTAAAGATTGGTGACAGTATCTGATGCAGTGGTGACAATTTGCCTTTAAAATACAGAGGACAATTATTGTGTCCTTCTGTCCACACCTCTATTTACCAGCCTTCCAACGCAGCCCTTCCCAGGAGACAGAGGAAAGGCAAAGGCCACAGCAATTGATTTAATTGGCTTCACTTCCCTGTAATTTTTGTCTTCTGCTGTACAGCTGGCATTTTGTTTACATGCTCCTGTATTCAGTACAAATTAACAAGGTTTAAAAGGGACAGGAATATTGCTTTCAGATGTACCAGATCTTGGCCCTCCCCATAAACTCTCATTTCCACGGATTAAGTTGTTTAGAAATCTGTGGATGTAATTAATAACAGCCAAAGGGCAGGAGTATTTAAGCAAAGAACAAAAGGGAAATTCTGTGTGGAATAGACTTAAATTTTATTGTTAAAAAGATGATTTAAACATCAATTCAACTTCATCAGTGAAGTAATGGCTAAAATTACCAATAAGTAAAATAAAGAGCCCTGAAAAACTCTTTCTGCTATTGTCTAGCTACTCCAAGGAGGTTTGTTGTCCCATGGCAGCCACCCCAGTACAACAGAAAAAATAAACTGGTTTTGGCCAGCAGGTTCCCTCCAGCACATGGGCTCGTGGCTGCTCCCAGAGGAGCTGAGGGAGCAGAGGGAAGGGAAAGGAGCAGCAGCTCCTTGGCTCCTGGAGAACCTCAACCACCCAAGTCCTGGAGAAAAGAGGGTTCTGGGGAAACCTTATTGCAGCCTTTCAGTACATGAAGTGAGCCTTGAAGTAAGATAAGGACAAACCTTTTATCAGGGCCTGTTGAGATAAACAAGGGATAAACTGAAGGAGGACCAACTTCAATTACCTATAAGGTAGAAGTTTTTTACAATGAGAATGGTGAAACACTGGAAGAGGTTGCCCAGAGAGGTGGTAGAGGCTCCATCCCTGGAAGCATTCACAGTCAAGCTGGATGGGACTGAGCAAACTGGTGCAGTTGAAGGAGTCTCTGCTCATTGCAGGGAGGTTGAATTAGATCATTTTTAAAGGTCCCTTCCAGCCCAAAACATTCTATGATTCTATGATTTGAGCATCCCAGAGATTTGGTGAAGTCAGAGAAATCAAAGTGCATTACTCACTTCCTGTAGGGACCTCTAAAGCAGGAAAGCATCCCAACACAGAGGCAGTCACAGCAGGCACTACAGCCTGAGCTGCTGACAAGGATAGCTGAATCAGCACAAAATTAGCTGAGTGAGAGAAAGTGAGGGAGTGGAAAAACAGAGGGGAGATGAGAAGAGCGGGAGAGAAGAAATTCCTGCCACAGGTCCTCACAGCACGTCCTCTGAAGGGCTCTGTAGGCTCTCACCCACCTGTCCTCAGGTGTGTACTCGCAATGAAAAGTGATACATTGTACAAAAACATGACTTAGTTACCTTCTTTCCTGTCACTAACTCTTGGCCTGGTGCCTCCCTCACCAAGAGCTTTTGTGCACAAAGGATGTCTGACACCTGCTGAAACGGAGCTGGACTTTCCTTTAAGCACATCCTTCTCTGGCTGCAGGGCTGCTGGCACACTGAGAGGATGAAGCTGTCAATTGCCCAAGAGATCAGAATTTCAGCACAAAGCAGAATTAGTAGGAAGGTGGGTTGGGACGGAGGCAGGAGGAAGCAAAGCCATATGGGCGTGAAATGCTGGAGGTGGTGATTGATGGTGAGGATGGGTGAAGAGGGCTTTTGTTATCAAACACAACTGAAAGAGAGAGGGGCACCTGTCCCTGAACTTCAGAGCCATCCATTTGCACCTGTAACCCATCCCTGCTTCTCTGGGCCACAGGGGGATGTGCATGACCGTGGTGTCAGGTTCCAAACTTGGCAATAACCGGTGACAATAACCTGGGGTGGCCGAGGGAGCAGCCAAGCAGAGAGAAACACCAGCAGCAAGGTCAGAAGGGAAAGGAAGGGAAGGATACTCACTTAAGATTCCAGCACACTGTTTTTGGGGGCTCATCACAAAGCCAGTCTAGGAGGCTGGGATGCTACTGGATCAGTGCACAGGAAGAAAATGATTATGATGATGATGGTGATGATGGTGACGATAATGCCAGCCCTCAAGCCTCTGCAGGGCCGCTGGGGTGAGAGGCAGGAGCTGGCAGGTGATGGCAGCAGCAGACAGGCTGCAGTGCAAGCAGGGGACAGAAATGGCAGCAGGCTTGGCCACAGATTCGCTGCCTGCTCACCTTCAGGCAGTGCAGTGTGCCACTCCTACCCAGCCCTTCTCTTCTTGGAAGTTCCCAGCTCAGCCTGGCACTCATCCCTACCTGTACAGAACGGGGTGTCACTGCTGCTTTTTGATGGTGGCATTAGGTGGCATTAGAAATCAGTCTCCAGAAAGGCTGCTTTAGTTGCCTTCCACTTCTTTTATTTTTCTGCATGTTTGAATGTTTCCAGGAAGATTTCAGTTAGTTTAGTTTGGTTTTTTTGTTGTTGTTTTTTTTTGTTTGTTTGTTTGTTTTTGGTTTTTTTTTTGTTTTGTTTGTTTTGTTTTTGTTTGTGGTTTTGGTTTTTTTTGTTTGTTTGTTTGTTTGTTTTGGTTTGGTTTGGTTTTTGTTTTTTTTTTTTTGAGGGCTGTTTGGTCTTTTTTTTTTTTTTTTACAGTTGGGTAAAGAAAGTAGGAGCTGTGAAAAGAAAGGCCCTGAAAAAAGGCAGACATATCAGTAGCAGAAGAGCCTCTGGCTCTCCCTGATGTGGGGTTTTCAGCTCCTCATGGACAGATCTGCGTGTGAGAGAGCTGAGAGCTGACAAGAATTAGATAATAACATGACTTAACCTGAACAGCACATGTGGGCTCGCCTGTTCCTGCAATTACACACTCAGGAAATTAATTTTGATAACTGCTCCTGAATACCTTCCTGTACAAACAAAACCTGGCTGGATTTCTTTCCTCTTCTATCACTAGGGAATCCCAGAGGGGATACTGAGAGGCCCTGAAAGTGTGTTATGAAACCACCATGAGGCAGGAACCTTCACATAAGGAAGAACTGGATCCTTGCCCATCCCAGCCAGGAACACCAGAAACTGCTCTGTCTGGATGTGCTTTAGCTCACAAGGATGTAGTGACAGTTTCTCCCACTCTGCCTTGGTGAAGTGGTCTAGATTGTGAAGGGAGGTGGAAATTGTACATGTGTGACTAGCCACAAAAATCCTATATTTCAAAACTGCTTAAACTACCCAGCATGGATTTTGTATCAGTGATCTATATACACTCCTTATTAGGAGGACTTTTTGTATCAGTGACCTAAATATGCTATTTGATATGAGATGTGTAGCTGCTGTCTGATTTCAACTCAGAGACCTGCCTGAGAATTAAATCAGAACAAGAGGTACTTGCTTTGAAAAATCAAGCCTGATCCCATAGCTTTTCACAATCAGCATCACAAATTGGAACCATCCAGTACTTTTCACCAAACAGCCCAAATTTCATAAGACTAGCTCTCATTCCAGACAAGAACCTCAAGCTCTTTTGAGTATTACAGAAGAAGCCACAGATTTATTTTTCTTTTGTTTCCTGATGCACATATGAAGTTTTAAAATTCAACCACTGACCCATGCTAAGAGTTCTCAGATGTTTTCTGGCTGTGGCCCACCTTAGGGGCAAGGCTTGCCTGACAGCAGTGGAATGGGGCAGGAGAGGTGATGGTTCCCTTCCCTTCAGGACAGGGAGCCACTCAACTCCCACCTGCAGGCAACCTGCTCCCATATTACTACACATTGCCCTGGTCACCTGCCCCAAATTAGCCTGGGAGGAAGGGAAATGCATTCAATGTCAGACATGAAACATTGGTAGTGAGCACAGGGAGGTGGCAAATGAAAACTGTCCATCAGCTGCTTGTGTAAGTGCTCAGAAGCTGGACTTGTTCCCTGGCTGCACACAGTGGGGTCTTCCCTTTGCTATCCCAGACCAATGCTCTCGCCTTGGGAAAAGCAGTGGGGAACACTGCTGAGTACTTTTGGGCCAAAGTCACTCTTTGATTCATCCCATTCGACTTATAAAAGATCCATCTAAATGATGCAGCTCCCTTGAGTGCTGTGGCAGTCCAGATAAGGACAACCACAGGAAAAATGCCCAAATATTTTAGCTTCTATGTTTTTTTGGTTGTTAATGAATCTACTATGAGAAAGGACAAAAGAAAAGATTACTCATTTTCTGTAGAACTACTATTTCTCTCCTGAAGAGAATTAGTTCATCTAGTTAACTCCCCTTCATCCCAACCTCGAATCCTATGACTGAAAAGCAGAAAGAAAAATTGCACCCCTATTTTGCACACGTAACTCCAGCCACTCGGAATGAACCTGTTTTCCCATTATCTGTGTTTTCTCCCTTTTTCTGCCTAGTATCAGTCCTAGCAAAGTGACACATGGGAAAATAAACCAGAAGCTTCACAACCGCTTTCCCTTGCAAAGTATTTGAAACAAAAGTTTTCTACCTATTACCATGACAGGAAAGCATTTATACAGTGAAGGCGGAAAGAGGAAAGGAAGCTTTTCCTTCTTTGTCTCTTTGTATGTTTTGAAATTATTAAATCTAGAGAGAAGTATAAAATAATGGCTTGATAGAGACTGTCCTAATTCCTGCCAGATCTTTTCTCAGTAAAGGAGCTAGGAGGATGATGTCTAATGTCTTCTGTGTGACTGGTGTGCCAAACTCGCCTTTCCAGGATTCCTCTGAAACAATTGTGAGTTTACACCATACTTCCATTTCTTACTTTTTTTTACCTATATTCCCTAGTAGTGATCACTGCAATGACAGACAGAAAGTACAAACTCACCATGAGAGGCAGCACCACACAAAGGATAATCAGGAGACCAGGAGGAAGGCAGCTCTCATATTCCCAAGGTTTTTCGCTTCTCTTACCAGACTCCTTGCAAGACAGGGCAGGAATAAATCATTATCAGTGATAACAGTGCTGGTACAGTGCAGCTTCCTGTCCAGAAGCAGCTGATTGTATCAAACAACTCATCCTGGCTAATCAAGGCAGAAGTCAGAGGGGGAATTCCTGTGCTTACTACGGCTCTGGGCAGAGTTGCTGAGGTTCAGGAGGTCTCCAAAAACATCCCCCACCAGCTGAGAAGTCTCAGCACTCTTCCCCTGCCACAAGTTGCATCGTGGCTAAGAGAAGAAAGATGTTAAACTTCTGTCTTGGGTCATTCAAAGCCTCTGCTGGTGATCACCCAGGGCTTTTCTAAGCACCTCCATCTGTGGTTAGAAGAAATAGGAGATGTGCTGGGTTCACATCTCTCACTGTGTGCTCAGTGAATGAGGGGACTTTCTGCAGCTGTGTCTAGATTGGAGAATGGAATCATAGCATTGTTTAGGTTGGAAAAGGCCTCTAAGATCATCAAGTCCAAACATTAACCCAACACTGCCAAGGCCATCAATAAACAATGTCCCTAAGCAATCTACAATTTCTTTTGAAAACTTCCAGGGTTAGTGATTTCGACACTTCCCTGAGAAGTCTCTTCCAATTGACCACTCTTTCAGTAAAGAAATTTTTCCAGTATCAAATCTAAACATGCCCTGGTGCAACTTGACACCATTTCCTCTTGTTAATTGTTACCTGAGAGAAGAGACCGATGCCCACCTGTACACAAACTCCTTTCAGGTAATGGTATTATCAGTAGGGGCTACCGGGGCAGGCAGGGTGCTGAAAGGAAACCTGATCTGTAAGCTTACTGAGACAGACCTTATAACCTGCCCTGAACTTGATTTGGTCACATCTCTGCAAGATGATGGTGCTGTGTCAGCAGTGATTACTCCAAAAGTCAGCATTGAGCCAGCTTACTTTTCCAGCTTAAAAACAGGTCACATTCCCATGGCATTTGCATTAACCCCAAAGCACTGAACAAGGAAATTACTTTCATAAAGATCTCTCCTCACGAGAAGGGGGTCAGATGTTATCAACATTTTACAGATGAGACAAACAGAAAGACCACAATTTGCTGTAAAATCAAGCACATGTTCCCTTTTCTACTCGGCATGAGACACCTGAGAAAGGTTTACAACATGATCTGAACCACACCAAGACAGCTGGAAGATCACAGAGCCCATGCTGTTGAGTTTGCTGGCTGCCAGACCTTCTTGAGGAGCTACTCATGGTCTCTTCACATGGAGCAAACTGCACTGTATGCCCTGTGCTACATTTTGTAGAGACATGTGGATGCTGGACAATGCCTGTATCCACTAAACCACATGGCCCAGCTTGCACACAGCCACCAGTCACTTACTGGGACCCATCATCCTCATGCCACAGGCCAGAGCTTCTGCCATCCCCTACCAAGGGCGGCTGGATGTCATTTTGTGTGGCATTGGAAAGATGAGCTTCGTGCTCAGGTGTCATATTATACATGACATTATCTGCTCCAGCAGCTAGGAAGGGACAGTCAAGATTCATTAATGCTGTTTTAACGTTAATTATGTTTGTAGAGCAGTGCTGCAAAGGAGCCTTTTGATAAGCATGTCCTTCCTCAGCTACATAATTTTCCCCTTGCTTTGCCTTCCAGAACCACACGCTTCTTTTCCATTAAGAGAAAATGACAGAGCATTATGGTCTGTCAGAACAGAATAAAGCAGTTCAAGGTCATTGTGTTGTTCACTTAACAGATGACTTTTGACTTTTCCTCCCCATTTCTTCCAATCTATAGAATATTAGATCACTGTCTTGTGGAAACTAACCTGAATTCCTCTCTGAAAGCAACTGGAAAAGTGGCTGCCTGGAAAGTTCTTGTTGCAGAGTCAGTTTTCTTAACACAAAGCTTTGAAGTCTTTGTCACCTCAAACAGGGGAAGTCAGCAACTACAGCCACTCTGCAAACCATACAGGTATTCACAACTGAAAAAGTGCATTTTCCACAGAGATCAGGTCATATCCTCTCATTCACCTTTGACCTTCTAATGCAAGTGGAAAGTAACTCCTCAGGAAAAAAGGAGGAGCGTATACAGGCAGGAGGAGAGCTGGGTGAAAGTTGTAGCTGGGCAGAGGAAGGGTGGCTCAAGACTCATGTCATTGGCAGGGACTCAGTTGCACAAACCAGAAAGTAGAGACTGAAATTACGGATGTTGGCAGCACCGTGAAATTATTTGGTGATATCTTTAGGCCAAGTGCTAGTAAGAAACATGGGCAAAATGCCAACAATCACACATAGCAACATCTACTTTTGTCAGCCTATGTAATTCACTTTGTCTCACAGAATCATGTCAAATCTATGAAATAAACATTACAATGGCAGGTTTTGGTGTTGGTGGCAGCAATATGGAAATATCATCCCACCACATCCCTGGGGTGACCTGAGTTCAGACAACCTTTTGCGACAAGCACATTACAAATTCTTCCTTCTTGCAACTTAATTTTTCCATTTCATGTCACTCCATGGGTTTCACTCTCCCCTCTGAAATGTCTTGCACTGAAACCCACCACTAGGCTATTTATTTTTCTTCCTACCAAACAGTCTTTCACTTTGATTCAACATATATTTTTCAAACTAGAGATTTTNAAGCATTCAAGGCAATAGGCAGCACATCCATTTCATTCATGTTCTGACATGGCAACAAACAAAAATTTTGCCTGTATTGAAACAAATGCCTGAGATTCACCTAAGGTTTTAATTCACTGTAATGCTCTAATGACACCAAGGAAAAAATTTGACCTCAACAATGTGTACCAGCAGCACACAGTATAGGCCAAGTGCAAGCACCCATCACCACCCATCAAGGAAATACAACTTTGCTACACAGAATGGCATTGACCCTCTCCTCCTTCCCAGGTTCTGGTGTGCCCTCTCTCCAGGCAAAAGTTCCAAATCTTCCAATTATAATTTGATTTCTTTTGGCTCACAGAAAAGTCCCTCTGCTTGGGTTCCTGGCAGCGAGGGAGAGTGAGGCAGGGCAGTGGGGCTTGGCTGCCACCTCCTGGTGTCTGATCGCCTTCTTCTCTGGACACACACCAAACTCCATCAAAAACAGAACATACCAGAAATACAAACAATAACCACCACTGCCCTCCAGCTCCTCAGGCTGAGCCCCTTCTAACTCCGCAGGAACAAAACAGACTTATCATGGAAAAGGGGAATGGGATAGGTTGCTGAGCTTCAGGGTGCCGAGCTTCACAAATTAATATAGTTTTTATGTATATGGATGCATATGTTCATAGTTTTTGATAATATGAAACTTGTGACACACTACAGGAGCAGTTAACATCTTGCATACAAGATGTTATGGAGCTATAAGGCTTCCAAAAATGTTTCTCCTGCAGCTTTAGAAAAAATGTACATGCATTTGTTCCAGAGGAAAAAAACGAAGAAATAAATCTTACTAATTTTTCTCCATTTTTTGTCCTCTTCCCTGCTTATGAGGAAAATAGAAATTTTTCCCATTTTATCCTCCAAACGCTAAATATATCCACTAAACAGAATATTTCAGTGTCCTTGGAACACTCTGCTTTATTCTTAATATATACTTCGAGAGTTTTGAAAGCATCATATGAAATCTCCAACTTGTATCTTTCAAAATATTATGGAAAGACTAAGATAAAAGGTTGTCATGTGAAAAAAATACAAAACCCTTATATACTGCCTTCTGTAATCTTGGGAATTTCAAAACTAGAAAACACTGGTGTCAAAGTATTCTTGATTCATGGCCACAAAGCAAGCCTAGGAGAAATAATTCAAAAGAAATGAAGACATTTGTTTTGTATGCAGCAGGTGACTCTGAAGCTTGGGACTGCATGGACACGTGCACTAGGAAAGATAATGAGAAAAATCCATCAAATTAGTTTTCTCAAATCAGCATTCATGAAAGACAGCACTTCATAAAACCTTCACATCCATGACTCCTCAAGGACATTAGAAGAACAATGAACTTCCCAAAACAACAGGACAAAGGAAATTTTTTTTGTTCAAAATAGCACCTCTGGGCCTTGATGTGCCATCACTCAGCTGAGGCAATGAAACAAGTAGGGGAGGCCCTATCACATCTTGACTCCACCCAGACATGCTGAAATCTTCTGCCCATCACAGATGAAGGTCAGAAAGGCCAAGCCAAGAATTGTAAACTGACAATTTCCAGCAAGGAATCCACAGCGAAGCCAGCCAAAGCCTGGCCAGCATTTGTCTCTAATTCCAAATAAATCCTATTGGGGAAAAAACCCCAACCTCACCCTCCATATGTGGATGTCAGAGTACAGAAGAGATTAGCTGTTACTAAGAATAAAACCGACGTGTGCTGTGACGACAGCTGGATAACAGGCACTAACAATTGCAACCCCCCAGTGTGAACTGAGCACTGGCTGAAGTCAGAAAAATGTGTTTTCCTCTGGATAAACCTGGGCTGATCCCAGGCCCCTTCTGCATACACATCCCTGAGCCCAGCACGTGTGAATCAATCTGGCATTTGGCATTAGAGATAAAGCTACAAATACTACATTGTTAAGAGGCTTTCCCTATAGTTAAAATCTGCTTCTCTGAGGTGCTGTTCCCAGTGTGACCAGTAACTGTCTGTGCCTTCAAAGTCCTTTTCAACTGTCTTACAATCTGGTATATTGCCACATTTGGGAGACTTTCTAAATGCCTTATGCAATTTTGGCAGTAAATCCAAATACTAGCAAGCTAGACACACCTGCTATTTTATTCAGCTAGTTTGAAAAGTCATAGAAAGCAACATAGCAAATGAAAAGTGCTGAGTAATGGGGTATTCTACAAGAAACCCCCCTGGCTATCCAGACCATTCCAGCTCCAAAAGAATACACACCCAAGATTTCAGTCAGGGATTGTTAAAATGAAACCTCTCACCACTGGTACAGCTGAGATGGAGGTGTGAACTGTGTAGTTGACTGCTGCTGTGATAGCACCCCTGTGAGCTGGGCTCCACTGGTGTGCAAGTGCTACACCAGAATCTGGTGATGTGCTGGAGAATCCCTCTCAGGTTCTGGCCTTGTTACCACTTCACATTTACATTGCTGCAAGTTATGGGGACTCTTGTCTTGCTGGGCTTTCTGATCTGGACACCACCAAATTCCTGCTCTTCTCTCTCCTCCAGCTGCAGTAACTGGAGGATAATTTCCCCAACTACAGAGGACAGAAATATATCCATCTTGCATAAGCTTCTGCCCCTTACAGCTGTGCTGTGCTCCAGGCTGCACTGACAAATTCATTGACATTGCTACAAACAGAAGAGAAAAATGTTGTCAGCTAAACAGAAAGGTGGAGAGAGCTCTTTTTAGTTATAATTTTCCAGAAAGTTCTGGAGTCCATTTCTTTTAAACACAAAGCAAAGGAAGAATAAAGAAGTTAAAACAGCTCTCTATCAGGCAGTTTATTACATAGTGCAGTGCCAGTTCAAAAAAGCTCTGTTGCTGTTGTTCATTGAATCCTAATGCTATCCTCTTTTATCTAGTGCTGTCAAAACCTGTAAGCTATGAATATTGTGTAAGTTATATATATTGTTACACATTAGTAAAGTTTTACACTAGGTCAGCATCAACAGCCCTGTATAGACTATGCAGTCATGCACAGCTTCATTTGTGCAAGAGATGGACCTGGCCCCTCCCTCAGGAAAACTTGCTTTGAAGAGAGCTCTTCAGCCCCCCTCTCTGTTTCTGCTGTGAAAAGACTGCAAGACACAGAGAGAGGTTTAAAATGCCCACAAAGTACCCTTTTGCAGACACAGAATTCAGCTTTTTAGATTAGGTGATTAAACAAGCACATAAAAACAACTCGTTTAATACCCATCTTCTTCATTATATCATTCTTCTTTGCTTTAAATCANAAAAAAAAAAAAGACACAAACCCCAGCAATGGCCATAAACACTATGGGCCTCCTATATAGCTCCCTCTCTCCCACAGTCCTGTGCTCTCCTGCCCATGCTCACCAGCTGAGAAATGTTTTTGACATGTTGTCAAAAATAACTCCATTGATAGCAATGAATAACTTTTTAAAGATGCCCATGCAAGGAATATCCCAGTTGTGAAAGGTCATCTGTTTTTTCCTCCAAATGGACTGTATTTACCTGTCTTTACTATAAAAGTCCAACAAGGAGCAGGGTCAGCACTTCAGCACTCCCCCTTTTCCATCCTCAGCAGGTGAGCAGTAAGACATGTAAAGAAGGATTAATCTGGACAAGAAGCTTTGCAGTGTAGCAGTAAAGCGCGCTTTATTCCTCTTGGTCAGATCAGAGGTACATCTTGGTTTTCCTCCCACGAAGGGTAAGCACCGGCTTTCAGGTTTTAGTAACTTTCTCCAGTGCAGCCAGAAAATCATTTCATGGACAGACTCTTCCAGCAAAGTATAGTCAGCTCTGACAGCAAATACCCAGCAATTTAACGTTACATAAGACAAAAAGAACATGTTATACCCTATCAGTTGTCATCCTCCTAACTGAGGCTTAGTGAATAGCATTTCTATTATACGATATACTGAGATATATATATATATATCCAAAAGATATATATATATGAATAACATTAATAAATAAGCTAAAATGTGTTATATACTGCCCCTACCATACAGGCAACCTAAAATCACAAGAAACATGGTTTGGAATACAAACTGGAGCAGAATTAATCCCAAACATCACAGGTACCTGAGAAGCCACTTGTTTTGCAATCTCTAAGATGCTACAGGGGCTTCCTACCTCCAGTCAAAGTGTGAGGTGGAAAGAGAAAGAAGAGCACAGGATTAAATTTAAATCTCCTAAATTGAGCCAAGGACAGAATTACCCATCACGGAACTCGGCTAAGACAGACGATCCACTCTGCTGCTGTCTTTTGTAATCATCTTTCCTTTCTCTCTTCTCTCAAAAATAGTATTAAAAATACAGGGAGATGAGCTGGTTTTTCACCTGAAGATGAAAATATTTTCTGTTAAGTTCCCTAGAAATGAATTTACACAGTTTTTGGATGGAGCACACAGTTACTACTGACAGCACAGCAAAAGTGCAGAGCACTGGCAGCCAAGGCTGTCACTGCAGGTACTTGTGCCTAGAGCTGCTTCTGCCACACCACCTCATACTCTGCCTCCATGTTCCATCTCCAGCTTCAACTGCCATAACCATATCCATTGGGAGCCACCTGTATCTAAAGGAACACTTTTATGTTTTGTTCTGTTTGATGGGAACTATGTCATTAGTTCTCCTACTATTTTTCTCCAGTGAAATGACAAAACTACAGAGACAGATTAGCTGGATTATGTCTCTATACCACTCCCCTGAAACTGTTATTTGGGACAGCAGGAAATGACAATTTATGTAAATGCATTTTAAAATAGAGTAAAATTATTTTATTTAGTTTTCATTTCTGGACAGTATTTATCCACCAAAGATTAATTACAACTCCACTACCAAGATTAAAAATAGTCTTTCATAGTTTGCTTTGATAAATTATGGACTTTTTAATGTCAAAAATATTCACCAACACCTTTGAAGCCCAAAATAGTTTTAGGCAGTGCAACAGAAATGTCATCGTCTGCTCAAACTACATCTGAGAAAACTTAGGTAGAGGTACCAGCTGCAACATGAACATTTGCCTGCCAATTGAACAAATGACTTAACAATTCCTCAACCATCTGCTTTTTGGCTCAGTCACGCAAGGTTAAGTAGTTTTTCAGTTATTTCAGTTTAATGTCTAAATCAATACTGGAGAATGCAGAAGCAAAAGAAGTTTTAAATGCCACAGTTCTACCATTAAAAGAAGACTGGAGATGCTCCCAACTTCAGTTGCTTTTGCTTTCATTCCATTATGAAGGTGTTTCACTATAATTGGTCAGCAGAGCCAAGTAGAGAGTTTAGGGCAAAATGTCTTTTCCAGGCTTAATGGTAATGCAGACACAGCCAAGGCCAGCACGCTTTTACACGGGGCTTCTGTATTCAGCATTCTTGCTAAAAGGAAATACTTTATCCCTTTGAATCCACACTGGCAGGTAGACAAGTATTTTTTGGCTAGTAAATGCTAGCAAGCATTGACTTTCTTCTTACAGGTAGAGAACCAGAAAAATATTTCTGCAGGAATTGCTCTTTCATGCCACAGATGAGAAAGATCCGAGGTGCTGAACTCCAGCCCCTGGCAGCCAGGCAGATTTCAGCCAGACTGGCATGAGAACCACTTTGCTTCCCCACAATGATTCTGACAGCAGGAATTTTGAAGTGAGGTAGCTTATCACGAGCCATACTACTGATTCCAAATTTCTTATTTAAAATACCCAAAAGACAGCAGACTACCTTTCCACAGGGCACCTCATTTCAGTAAAAAAAGTATTTTCACTGAAATTTTCAGAATTGTGATTCATTTTTTTTCAGTGGTGAGGTCTCCAGTCTTTAATTTTCATCCTTTAACAAGGTATAATTACAGCTCATTGCACTTTTGTATTCTTACTTGTCTATGTAAATCCAACTCGGACTGAAAGTCAACCAGCATTGAATTAAGGGCATTCTTCTTGTATAGACACTCTCAATACTCTCCAAAGAAGCAACTGGTGTAAAGGCACTTATTCGTTCTAAAGACAGTATCTGCAGAATTATTTTACAATTTCATTCTTAAAAATGACTCAATTCACACTCCAAAAACAGCTGCCATTTTGCAATTCAGTAACATATTTCCAGCAGCATTCAAGTCTTCTCCCAGACATTCTTGGTGTTAAAACTGCCATGAAATTTTTCAATACTCCAAACAGAAAACTGTTCTTCAGAACAATCTTACTGCCAACTTAAAAATGGACAGAGCACAATTTAATTTGGATTTTAGGGTCTAAGATTACCGACCAAAACTATGCAAAAAGAACATACACAGATACACTAACTAGGACAACAGTTATGGATTTTTAGGCTTTATGATCTGGGAATATCAGTGGAAAAACAAAGCGCATTTTCAAGCGGGCATAGCACTCCTGAAGCTTAGGGCAGTGCCTCCTGTCTGCATAAGAACATGGTGTGAATTCACATATTCTGACAAGGAACAGGGTCACAAAACTTCACATATTTCTGTAGCAAGCCCATTTTCTTGAGGCAGCTTGAGGGACTCAAATTGAAAAGCAAGAGGTTATCTTCCTCCTATTTAGCCAGTACCTTCATATCAAAATTTTCAAGATTCAAAATAGCTGGATTCAAGAAGACAGATTGCACACTCACTTGTACTATCCATTCCAGCAGTTCAGAGAGCTCACCACCAGGTATTTGGGGCAACATCAGATCCTCTTCCATAAACATATTTGAAGGTAAAGGAAAACTATGCCAAAAATGTTATTCTTTATGGATTATTTTAATGAACCAAATACGAAGTGACAAAAACAGATCAAGGAAAATAACACAAAACCAGCCCCACCAGCTGACAGAAGGTAAAGATACAAGAATAGCTGAGGATGATTTGAGGGCAAAGAAGAAAGCATAGTGAGAGATAATCATTCCTGCCAAGGATATCAACCAAATAACTAATTCACATAATAGTTTCAATTCCATGTCAAGTGCTTAAATAAGGTCTCTGGGTTTTTTTCTTAACACAGTGAGTATATAGAACAATAGGGAATGGGCTATCCCTGAATTTGTGGCAACAGATCCTATAGAGCATATTCCAGATTTCTCCAAATACTGGAGATAAAGGTGGCTAAAAAGAGAAGCAGAGAAAGAGAGGACTCTTTGCTACCCAGCCAGATCTCCAAAATGGAATGTGTTTTCTACACCCCAGAATCTTTGGCATAGCTTCCTTTTCAATGTCTGCGCGAGTGCTTTAATCCCATGACTGTGAAGGTTGCAGCAGTCAGTTTCTCATACACCAAAAACATAAGAGCAGCAGTAAGGACTGTCTGCAGGAGCTTTGCTTCAAGGCCTTTGTAGAGTCCCACTAATCCAAAACGCCTAAGGAGGAGGAAAAAAAACAGGGAAAGAAGCATT
>VZTT01059668.1:121463-133231 GCA_013400855.1 Buphagus erythrorhynchus | reverse complement strand
CCGCCCTGTCACGTGCGCCCGCGGCCCCGCCCCGCGCGGGCCCCGCGGCCGGGGGAGCGGAGGAGGAGGCGCCTGGGAGCGCTGGTGGGGCTTCTCAGAAAAATACAGCGCCAGGTACCGGGAAATGCCTTCTGTTTCCTTCCTCTGGAACTACAGTGGCGCCTTTTCTCTCCACCAGCAGCTTCGCTTCTCTTCGAGGAGAGGCCACCGAGGGGGAACCTCATCAGTGGCGATCAGCCTCTGAAGGGAGGGTGGTGAGAGGATAGAGCCAGGCTCTTCTCGGTGGTGCCAAGCAACAAGAGGCAATGGGGCAGAAACTGAGGCACAGGAAGTTCCACCTGAATATGAGGAAGAATTTCTTTACTATGCAGTGCCCACACACCGGAACAGATTGCCCAGCGAGGTTGTGGAGGCTCCCTCACTGGAGATGTTCAAGAACTCTCTGGACACAATCCTATGCCATATTTAATAGCAGTAATGCCATTATTTCCTTGTTTGTTTGGTTGTTTTTTTTAAATCATTTTCACTTGAGAATCACAGAACAGTCTGAGTTGAAAAGGACCCAGAGGCACCATCATGTGCTCTGGGATGACCCTGTTCAAACAGGGAGGCTGGACCAGATGACCCACTGTGGTCCCTTCTCATTTTGTGATTCTCTGATCCCTTTTCCCAAACATTTAACATAAGCATTTAATTACAATGAGGAAGCAATACTGAACTTAACATTCTGATTCTGCTTTTTGCTAACTACAGCCCCTTCTACCTTTCTAAAGTCCTGTATCTTCAAAGTATCATTTTTCCAAGACTATAGTTTCTTCTTACTCCATGTGGACCAATAAAGTCTGATGCATTTACAAGCATCAGGGGATGTTTAGCCTGGAGAAAAGGTAGCCCAGGGAGGATCTTACTGCACTCTACACATTAAAGGAGGTTGTAGCAAGGTGGGGGTCGGCCTCTTCTCCCAGATAACAAGCTACAGGAAAAAAACAGTCTCAAGTTGCACCAGAGAAGCTTTATACTGGATATTAGGAAAATTTTCTTTAATGAAGAGATTAGCCAGCACTAGAAAAGGCTTTCCAGGGAAGTGGTTGAGTCACTATCCCTAGAGGTGTTTACAAGACATGTAGATATTGCACTTGGGGACATGGTTTAGTCGTGGATGTCGCAGTGCTGGATTTGTGGTTGGACTCAAACTTGGAGGTCTTTTTCAAACTAAACAATTTATTCTATTTTGTTTACTCCTTTTCCCAGTCTTCCCTTGCTCCTCCTTTGCCATCATGCTGAGAGCCTGCAGCCAAAGTACAGCTCTACAAACAGAGCATCTCCTGGCTTGCTACCCCCTTTGGTAGCTGAGGGTGGAGTGAGAAGTCCTAGCAAGACCGCACTCAACACAGGTAGCTGCCAAAAGCACAAGGGAGCCATGGGTCACTACTGTTAGGGCACACAGAGAGAAGGCTATCACACACACACTTTGGGAAATCATCAATAATCCTATAGCCTTCTTTTAAACTTTTATGTAGGAGAGGTTCCACAAGTATGAAGCAGCTGAGAAAATTAAATGAGTTTGGACATGCTCCAGTGCATAACAGCACTTGGAAGATGATCCCTATGTCTGCTCATATCCTGCTGGGTGTTTTGCCATTCTCATGTCTTATATTGGTTTCCAGATTGCTTTAAGGTTTTATCTGTGTTAATTATCACTCCCCTTTTGCTAGTTTCACCTATACTTCAGAAAAGAAATACAATTAAAGATAAGAATAGATGTTCTCTTTAGCTTTGTATCATGTTACTCCTGGGCTCTTTGGTTTCTATTTTTATGCTATCATCTTTTGTTCTCTCTTTCTGAAAGAAAGAATAACTTCATAACTTTTTCTTCATAATTGCAATTCCTAGTCCATCAGCCTCAACTCCCCAGCTGCCTCTTGTTTGAGCTGTAACAGCTCCTAGTGCTTACATCTGTGGTAGGAACCACCATACCATCCATTACTTAAACAAGGACAGGGCAGTTGAAACATTACTCTCTTCCCAAGAGTTTCTATCACATAACTGGGTAAGCCATTTCGTTTTGAGATGTTCCTTCATCAGGTAGCTATTAACAGACCCTTTGTCTCTATTCTTCCGTGAGGAAAATCCCATTATCTTCTTTGAGGGAGGGCAGTATAAAGAACACAGGCTACTCTGCCTAATGCAAGTGTTTCAGTTGGAGAAAAATATTTTTCCAGTGGAGTGCTCCAGTACATCCCTGTACTCAGACTTTAGATGCTGATACCAGCAAGCTAAGAGACCACAATTCTTTCATACAATGCTGATACCACTAATAGTCCCAATTTTCTTTTTAATAATGTAAGATCCCTGTGATGGATGCACCCCTTCTGACTGAGTGACAGTACTTTGGTTCAGGCATCACCAAAAAGGAGACCTGACTGAAATCATCCTCGCAGTGTAAACCCCGAGAATCATCCTAAGCTGTATTTTATCCAGGATCAAAGGAGTTTAGGCCTCTCTTATCAGGAGATCATTACCAGCCTGAGCTGGTACTAGACAGAACTGAAACTGCTACAGCTGCACATACACCAAAAGGGGCTCTGACTATGAGTCAGTCATTTTAACTTCTAAATAAATGTCTGTAGCCCCCATGAGCACACTGTGTCTCCTGTACAGCAGCAGGCTGCTCAGCAATGATCTCCCCCTCAGACAGGGATGGCTCTTAAGGTTAATGCTTGAGGCTGAAAGATCCCCTTACCAAACATCTGAGATCTATAATGAGGAAAGTGACATTTTACATTAAGCCTAAAAGTATATTGTATACTTGCTGCAGCTCTTATGGATCTAGCTATAGCTTAATTATTAGATGTACAGTAAGTAGCAGTGTGTTTGACCAGAGTGTAAATTATTGTTTAAACAATAATTTAAAACACTGTTAAATCACTGTTTAATTACTGTTCAATTATTGCTTAATAACAACTCTATCATTCACTTTTCATTTAGGTGTCAATCGATTATCTTTAATCATAGTTTATTCATTAATAAAGCCTTTTTAGTTACACCCACATTGATATACTCTTAATAACTCACCTGTGACACGCTCCTACGTGCAAAAGACTCGGACCTTAATTTAGAATTAAGGTGTACACAGGTCACTGGCTACCTCCTGTCACTAAAGCAGGCAGGAGCAGCTTTACAAATCCAGGGAACAATTACGCAAAGTGACTGCACAAACAGGTCCACGAGCTTTTGGGAGAAATGCCTCAAACAGGACACACTCCCATTACTGCTGTTCTTTGTGGTTTTGTCCCTCTTGTGTGAAGGGAAGCTTTCACTAAAGAGTCAGTTTGAACTGCAGACTGGGATTCCGTCATAAATGTGCACCCAAATAACTCTATGCTCTTTCTACTATATTTAGCAGTATTTTTAATACAACACTATGCCTTGTATATATTGCAAAACAGAGTATTAACAGATAACACAACAACTGCAATATTCTAAAAGCAACTTACTTTATTGTTGGAACATACAGACCTAGTGAAGTTGTCCAAGAAATATGAGGGTACACTACAGATTAAGTTAGGCAAGATGTGCCTTGTATTCTACCAATTACCTAAAAACCTACATAAACCTATCTACATTAAAGGTTTTCTGAAGACATGGTCTTAAGGTCTTCACATAAATGCCGCAAATCCACCAGGTTTCCAGGCAAACACATAACACACACAAGTGGGTTTAAAGAAGGACAGACAGCCCAAGCCACCTACTTTTCTTCAAATCTGTCAATTCTACTGAAAAGCCTGGAAGAAGTGAACTAAATTAAGCAACTACAAGTACAAACGTATTCTCTGTACATGAACTTCGTCCTTGTAATTTCTTGCTTGCGTAATTCTGTAGGTTCCTGTACAAGGAGGTAATCAATCTTGAGAATCTTTATTCTTGATGAATTTTCTTCGGCTGACCCAAACTTTGTTTCTGATTCATGACAAGGAATGAGGATACTGTTGGTGACTCCTACTGCATCTGCACTGTGTCCTACCTTTGCAAGTAAAGAATGAACTCTGAACTTAAACTATTTCTACCCTAGTATTCTCCTTATTCTAATATTAATTTAAAAAACAATTAGGAATACGTATCTCCTTTACTTTTGCTCAAAAATTCAATTCATTAGAGAGTGCAAGCATGTTAAGACAGAATTTAATTACTACTTTCAAAACTACTTTCTGAATCTGTTGCAAAACTTTATCTCTCAGAGAACGTGGATAAACTGGATCATACTCCCAGTACATCATAGATAAAAGCAACTAGAAATTAACAAATGAGATTGCATGTGCTGACAATTGGAATTCATTAAATAGAGCAATTTGATCACACCAACTTGTCAAGATCAGGCTTAAGGATTAAGGCCAAGGTAAAACCAGCCTCTTCCAGAAGCAAGCATTGTAACCACATACGTACTAAAAAGCACATGTGTGTGAACTTTGCCTGAACCAATTTTGACAGAGCCTCTAGAATGATGCAGAATGTTCCCTATGCACTTCATCTAGGTCCAGGGACATCATAAAAGTTGAAATTATTTTTATTTTAAATTATTTGCATTTGCCATTATTACATTTAATCTCCTATCATGGTACTTGCTCAACCTAACTAGACTAAATGTCCCTCAGTCACCTTTAGTTTTACATAGTCAAACAAAAATAACACAAATTTTTGTTGCGTTGATAGTGGTTTTTCCCTCAGGCACTTGATAAATGTCTAATATCTGTTCTAAGTGCCTTTTTTTTTTTTTTTTTTGGTAGAGGCTAGTAATTAATTATTTCCAGTTCAGAGTATTGCTTTTTCCAGTTTGAAAAGTTTTCACACAAGAGATTAGAGGAAAAATGTGCCAGATTATAAAATGGCTTCTGAAAAACCTTTTTTTTTCAAGAATTTTTCCTCATTGTAGGATAACACACAAGAAAGTGTGAGGGCAAATCATCTTGTGGAACAGTTCTGTTAATTTTTCCTTATAAACTCTCAGCAATAAGCCGTATTTTAGACCAATTTTTTAAAAATCTGAAATAAGAAAGCACAGGTGGTTTTCTCTTCCAAATAAGAACTAGACACTAGTGGCTAAATATCAGAATTAATTTTCTCCAATGAGATGCAGCGCAGCTGGCAGCAGCTCAGACACTTCAGTCTTAATATAGTACTTTGATATTTTTTCATCTAATTCTGATGATTTCCTAACAACTTCTACCTTCGGCCCATTTTAAAAGCTAATTTTATTTAACACGGCACTGGTTGTTACATGATTTCAGCTATGACATTTTTCCTTCTGAAATGCAAATTCAACTCATTTCTAGAACTCTTACCCACCAGTGAGAATGTTAGAAAACTAAATGATTTGATAATGGAATTCAATTTACCACTTTAGACCTCACCTCCTTGTTACTTACTTTACACTTGAGTAATAAGTACCTTGTTTTTCTGAATGCCTTTGTTCTATAAAAATTATACATACCATCTGAATTGCTGCAGCTGCTGTACTTCAGGAAGAAATTCTAAGATAAACTGCTAACCTAAACCCTGTAATCCTTCACATTTAATTTCTTTACATACAGTAGAAACTCACATTCCTTGTAGTTTCTGAAATAAATGTTTATACATTTTTAGAAATCCTGTGCAATAACAAAGGTGCCAAAGTTGTAACCCACTTAACAAAGAGACGTAACACATTCTGCAAATACATTTACTTATTTATTCATAAGATCTCAAGCTTGTCTGAGATCATCCATCTAGAATACAGCTTTCAAAAATGTGTTTGTACAGCAGACATATACAGTAGTAACACTTGGTTAGCAAGATTACAATGAACATCTGGATTTGGTTAGTCATCAAGACTCAGATTTATAGGAGAGTCCTCGGTATTTACATTCTGTGGGACCTCAGGACCTCCAGTCAGCAGGGACATGGAAAGGTTTGTCTTACATGAAGTTCCTGTTTGTGAGGATCACATCAGGTATGACTTACCCAAGCTTTGATTCACAAGGTGATCAGTGACTTGTAGTCCAGTCGCTTGAATTTTTTTTTCTTGTTCCACAGTACAGATCCACCAGCAACCACCTGATCTGCTTCATATATTTGCCACATTAAAACTGTTCCTGCTTCCTCTGTATTTGCATTTTCTTATATCACTACTGACCTCTATGATTTGTCTTGTGGTACTGAATATGGAGTCTGCACTCGACTGGACACTAGCATTTTTTACCTCACTTCAGCTCTTCAGTAATCCTGAATTACTTTCTTACAATGCTGCCCTCATTCCATCATGTGTGAAGCAAGGTTGAGGCCCACTTCTGCAGAGCTCTGAAGATGGTTCACGAGGCACCTTTCTCTAGGCACCAGAAGAAAACACTGCTACTGTTCTTAGTGAAGCACCCTCCAGCTCCAGGTTACCAATCATTGTCAGTACCAGTAACTGCCAGGGTCAGACTGCCCTGGAGCAAACAAAAGGAAACAACCCTCCAGCCTCTGCCACTAGCATCCCTCAGCCTACATGCCCTGGGGGATTTCAAAAGGGCTCCAAATACTTCCCATCAGCAGCACGCCATGATCCATGGGAAGGTACATGCCAAAGCTAATCTGGCTCCAACTCCCCCTAGCTATGTCCAGAATCTCCCATCCACATGGGTGAAGGATTCTGCTTGGACAGCAGGTGCCATGAGCTCCCATAACAATCTTATTTGCTCTTCCATTCCACAGAAGAGGGGTGTACAGGCAAGAGAGTGGCTTGTATGAGCTTTATACAAAAGCCCTGAAAGTAACACACAAGAAAAATGAGGTGGCATTTAAAGATAGATATTTTAAACTACATATGGTACTTGCAAAAAACTGTTTCTGTAACATGGTTTTACCTTTATGTGGCTTTTTAATACTCATTGACACATTCTCCTCTGGCCTATCACTGCTCTACCTCGGTTTGTCCCATCTGCCTTCAACTTAGAGAGTCCTGGCTCCTACTCATCCAGTCACTGCCTTCCCACAAAGACAAACCAAGCCACCTCAACAAGTACCATTTATTCATAGTCCAACAATGAAAGGAGAGAAAATTTCCAGAAAATTCTGGTAAAGGCACCAAGCTTTGCGTTTTCCACATTACTATGCAAAAGGACTTCCTGTGAACTGGAACAGCCTGGATGTCGCAACTGAGCTGACATTTGCTTTCCCCTGGGGCAGCAGCTGAACCAGAGAGGACAATCAAGTCACTGGGACTCACACAGGAACAAGGCTATGAGCCTCTGCTGCAGGTGCATCACTGCACTGCCCGGGTCACTGAATCCATGGCATGGGATCAGCCAAACAGCACAGTATAGGCCTTGTGCACTAAGCAGAAAAGCACACCTGAGCCAGGGGCAGGACTGGCAGCACTCTGTTCCACCTGACAGCAACACGCTCTTGCAGCTTTCAGAGACAAACTGCCAGCAGAGCTGATTATTGCCACTGCACTTAAAACCACCACCCTTACTCTATGCTGCAACAGAACACATAACCTGAAGGAGCTGCCAGTAAATACAGGAGCAACCAGTGAAAATAACTTCCTCATTTAGCTACTTACATCCCACATTTGGAACTCCCCATCTCTGCTCACCTCTTGTGCAGTCAGCTTTCTGCACTTTTACTTCTGTTCAAACCAGTTTAGCTGCTTAGATGTCCACACACCAACTCGGGGAACTGAGATGAGGTCCAGACAGCTTGTCAGTTTACTTGCTGAGTAACACTAAAACCAAAAAAGCTCACACACAAAGAGAGTCATAGGATGTGTATTCCCAAAGAACAAGAACTCAGCTAAAAGGCTAATGCCAACATCAAAATGAGAGAGAATGCTTTTATAGAATCAATCAACTCTCAATAAGGGCAAGTGATGTGTAAGCAAGCAGGCAGGACACAGATATGACCATTTCTATTAGGTAGGAGTAACTTCCTACTTTTGATTATTCATGGGTAGACAGACATAAACAGCCAAGTTGGAATAACAGGAAACTGTAGGAAATAAATCTATATTCAAGATACTCTAATTTGTGCGGAACACATATGCACTAACCTGAATGCAGAAGATTTAGCTTATATTGAGGGGTGACCTACTTCAAATATCTCTTCTTGGGAAGGGGAGATCAAGACTATGACCAAAAGCCATGCACACAGCAACACACAACTGTAATTTGAGTTCATTTGGTCATGAAGATGAGCCATGAGGCATTTTGTTCCAATTTAAAACACAAGTTATATATACAGTTTAATTAAAGCACTTCCACATTTAATTTAAGCAAAATAAGTTTTATCATAAAGTTACACAAACCCAAAAAGCTGTGTTTTCCAAAACCATACTTTATTTTTAAAGGCTAAGAAGTATTCAGAACTGTATTTCTTAAGCAAAAAGATTCACATTTCTTTGTGCAGGGTCATTAGTAGGAGAAAAAGCATTTGGGGATTTACTTTTTTGTGACTGCTGTTGAGTTCCTACATCAAACCAGATCTGTTTAAAGATGGTAACACCAGTTATGGCTTAAGATACAGAACCAGGAAAGAGTAACATAAACATTGAAACTCGAGTGAACCAGTAACTATTGTCACTGTTTCCACATAACGATGTTTTAGCCAAGACAAACAGAAGCAACAACTGTCTTTATTGGTAGCCAAATCCACTGAACATCACCAGCACAGACACTGCTTCAAAGATACCCATGCTGATAAATGCATGTGTTAGAAGAATGTCCTGTCTGTTCCAATTACTTCACCTTTTCCTCCATATCAAAAGCCTCAAAACCATGGAGGTATGAAACCACAACAACATATACTTTTTTTTTTTTTAACAAGAGGCTACAAGAAGAGACGGAAGACTACAGAATGTGGTGAAGAGTCATCACCTCTACAGAGACAGCAGGACTTTGACCAAGAAATTTTAATCAGTGAGCATGTAAGAACCCAAACCGATTCAGAACCAAGAGCTGCAATTTTGTTGGGTATTGTCCCCTTCACCAATCTGTAACTCTGCATGTACATGTTCTGGATGGCTTGCATTCAGTGGGACAGAGGTAGTGATGGGAACAAGATTCCTTCCCTAAAGTTTCCAAATAGATGCAACCTGGTAAGCATGGCCCCAAGGAAGGGTGAGTGCAACCAGCAGAGGGCCTGCAACTGGGAAAGGACAAGAGCACAAGCATAGACAGGAAGCTGCTCTCCCATTGCCAGACGGATAAATAAAATGTTACGTAAAGGTACTGGACAAGAACTGAACAAGTAACAAAACATCTGTGGCCTCAGCAATATGTACTTCATGCCGGGTTGTGCAAAGGGTAGAACTGTACCTTTGCTGCACAGTTGTGGTGATCAAAATTATATAGTATTTGCAGTACTGCCAGAAGTTCCAGTGTGTAACTAGCTAGCCTGATTATACTGATAATAGCTCTAAAAAGTCAATCACCCATTAAAAAAAAAAGAATTTGCAGACAATTCCTTTATCCAGTTAATTCTTCAAACTTGTCCCACCTTTGCTATTTTTCTGTCCTAAGGGGATTAAGTCAGTCTTCAGTTGTTAAAGTTCTTTCCCCTTTGCTCAGTGAGAGCAATTAAAAAAAAAAAGCACATTTTTATCTTATACTCCTGGAATACTACAATTTGTTATACAAGAACGTTCATTCAGAGAAAACTGTCTGTAATACTTATAATGGAAGGCTGCAACTGTTGGACAAGAAGGGATGGTTGAAAACTAGGTCATATGAATATAATTTGAGTTCTATAAACCAATAATTGAATAAAGTCAATACTTGGGGCTAGAGAGCAGTTCTCCTTAGAACACCCCATTTCTCTTCTTAAGAAGATCAGAGGTAAAATGGTTTGTTTTATTGCAACACTGGTTAGCCAAATCCAATCTTTGCCATTCAGATATGATTTTTAAGAACCAGGGATTTTATGGTTTACTGCCAAATTTCGCAGACAATTTACTGATGAGATTCATGACCTTGGGATTGCTCTGGTACTTGGACATATTTGCTGGGTTCTGGGCAACATCTTGGAATGCAACCATAACTTCTGGATCCTGCAGGACAAAAAGCAAAAAACAAACAAACAAACAAAAAAAAAAAAAGAAAAATATTAGGGCATTTGTAAAACAACTCTACAAAAGTGATTATGTGGTTCCACATGAATCTGGTCTTGCTCAGCTTTTACATGACAAGACTACACTAGATGTGTGACAAGAAGTCTCTAAAGACAACCCAATAATACAGTGCATTGTTAAAGCTGTGTCCCTAAACACCAGAGTCATTACTGAACTTCTTACAGTAATAGTTCAATGTGTGAGAAGGGAGATAGGATAAGACTACTGTTTTCCCAGAACAGGAGCTATCAAACACAGCCACACCTACTGTATTATTTCTGTTCAGGCATCTGTCAAATGTATTTTGAAGGAGGAAGGAGTTTGATGTGTATAGCATGCATGATAGGTCTACTCTGACCAACGGCTGATTCTCATCCTTTTCTCATTTTTTTCATTCTAGCAGCAGAAGCCCGAAACTGTTGGGTTGTGAGCAGACAATACGGCAATGTTTGGCTTTTAAAAATGCATCTAATTCTCAGTCATTCCTCACCTCCACTGAGAATTCACACTTGGAAAATAACCTTATCTCCCATCTCACTACTGTGTTGCAGTTGATAAATACATCCACACATTCAATAGTCAGTGCCCAAAAAAAACCCTCCATCTTCTCTATTTAGTAGGAGAAGCATTAATACTTTTTTCTCATACCACTAGTATACCTTTAGCCTCCACTGAACTTGAACTGGTTTTACTCGTTTTACCTGTGCATGTTTAGAACATAATGAATCTGTATGTAACAATTTTACATCTCAGCCTGGAAAAATGTTTCCATTATAAGCAATATCTACAAAAATTTCCAATTTTCTTTAATTCAACAAAAGTGCAAGCAGTTATGTTCAGTACAAATCACAGATGTTAGCTGTAATTTCTTCTGATGCTCTTTCTAGGATATTTAAGTACTTTCACCTAAAGACACACTGCTTCCTAGACTTCTAACCCATTGCTACAGCACACATGTTCTTTGGAAACCATCACAACCCAATCAGTGTGCTCAGAGCTGTCTGTGCTACAGTAACACCATCCTGTATCTATTCCAGCATCAGACTAAGTCCAAAGCTGTTTAACAAGTCTGATCCTAAATTGCATTTGGTAGGTGTGGACTCCACTGAAAGCATCCACACACCTCAGTCATATTTTATACATGTTGGGAACCAAGAGTCCAGTCTTATGGGAGGATTTACAAATGTGTTGTCTCCCTCACAAAAGATAATCTGCAAAGTATATGGCAAATAGAATATTGAAGTTCAGAAAAGAGAGACTAGATACATTCTTCCCACTTTACAGGATACCCATGCAAAGAAAAAAGGCAAGACTTTCACAATCTCAGACTTCTTGAATTGACTTCAAAATAGAGCATATGATTATAAAGATTACATCATGTTGTTAAGTCTGTGGTTTCACTTATATATGAATCTGGAACAAAAAGCTGAGTAATCTTAGTCACTGTTTTGTGTTAAAGCACTCCTAAATTAATGTTAAATATTCAGTTTTATGCTATATGTTTCACTTTCCTACAAATTCAAAGCAAGCAAATAATTCTGTACTTCCGTGACTCCCTAGAAGCTCTCAGCCTTAGAGAGTGTTTATAAAATCCAACATTTAACAGTGACGAGCAATATTAACAAAATAAAGTGTAAGACTGAGG
>VZTT01059668.1:99380-113512 GCA_013400855.1 Buphagus erythrorhynchus | reverse complement strand
CTCCTCACTCAGGGCTCCTTGTAACAACAGAACCAACTGCAGCACTGCTTTCCTCAAAACAGAATGTATCCATTATATAAATAATGGCAAAAATGCTTCACGATTTCAGAAATAGTGTATGATAGTTACTCTGTAACATTCCTGTAACTAAAAAAAAACCAGCAAAATCTCGGTGCAAGAACAAAGATACTGCTAAGACAATGGATACTCTCATATTCTTTTAGAATACTCTTTAAAGGAAAAAATTACTTTTTCAGTAGCAGAGCTTTGATACAACATATTTTAGCTAGGAGATGCTCATTCCATACTACATCATTCCTGAAGTGCATCTGCCAGACAAAGCACACTGGAGGCAGCAGGAATGATAGAGAGAGAATGCAGTATCTGCTATGAGATCCTGACGTCACTGACATTTAATGGCTCATTAAGAGAGAGGTAAGTGTTCTGTTTTCTTTTTAATGAAGCATAAAGAGTTTCCAAATTTTAGATTTTTGTTATTTCTAAGTATTTCTCAAAATGAACTAAATGTTTTTAGAATTTGACTTAAGACTTTTAGCTGAAAGTGCTACAAAGTAAAAAAATTTTAGGAAAGCTTGTAGTGAAGAAATTAGATGAACGCATCATTTTCACTTAATAAAGATTTTGAAAATCACCCATGCAGAGATCCTATGTTTTTTCTAGAGTAACATACACAAATTCCCATGCANCATACACAAATTCCCATGCAGTTAGCAACTACACATCAATGTATCACAGATACTCATTCTGCTGTTTCTGTGCTCAGGCAGATTAACTGGGAAAGAAAAGGTTCCCCCTCAGCCAAGCATTAAGTATTACTTCTTATGAATACCAGTTGAGACCTAAGACCTAATTAAATTAACCACAGATCAATAGTCTCCAAAAAAGAAGACTAATAGGTTGCAAAATGGATTCCATTGTCATTTTGCTGGAGACAGCAAAGACATGGTAGAAGAGCTGAAAGCTGAAGTTACTAGACACAGGAATGTTTATGCAAGAAAAAGAGGTGAAAGCTCAGTTTTCACTTTCAGGCAGAGAAGCGACAAATCAAGAGCTTCATAGCAAGGTATACAAAATACTGAGTGTGTCTAGAAGAGTAAATTGGGTACTTATCCATCCTCTTGTCATAAAAAGCAGCAAGAGGGCACACTCAATTACACTGAGAAACAACGTGTTTCAGCTGCAAAGGGGAAATTTTTTTGCACTTAATCAATTCCTGAAACCAGCTGCCACAGCTTAGAGCATGTGGTTAAGAACAGCTTGGTGGACTCTTGGAAAGGCAGGAATGTTCAGGAGTGCATACCTTTATGCTCCCTAACTTGACTCAAAAATCACTTCNGTGCCATGGGCAGGGACACCACCCACTAGACCAGGTTACTCAGGGTCCCATCCAACCTGGCCTTGAGCACTTGCATGGGTGGCACATCCATAAATTTTCTGGGCAACCTCCAGTGCCTCCCCACTCTTCCACCCTGAAGAGCACAGTGGGATGGGGACTGTCATCAGTTCTCGTAACACTGTACTTCTGCCACTCCTTCCTTTTCACACCTTTTTCCTGCCCCAGCATGTGTGCCCCACAGAATACAGTTCTTCACAAACTGCTCCAGTGTGGTTGTCCCACAAGGCATAGTGCTAAAACAACAGACTGTTCAACCATGCGTCCCCCATGAGCTGCAGCTCCTGTCACAAAACCAGCTTCTGTGTAGGCTTCTCTCCATAGGTTGCAGTTTCTGTCAGGAGCCTCTCCAGGGGACTCTCCATGAGCTGCAGCTTTCTTCAGGGCAGATCCACTTCCTCTGTCATGGGATCCTCCATGGACTGCAGGGTGGATCTGCCGCACTGTGGATCTCCATGGGCTCAAGAAGGACAACCTGCTTAACCATAACCTTCTCCATTGACTGCAGGGGAATGAATCTCTTCTCCCATGCCTAGCACACCTCCTCCCACTTCCTTCTTCGCTGATGTTGATGTCGCTGAGGTTCTCTCATACCTTTCTTCTTTACTGCCCTCCCTCTCACAGTTGTTACACTGCACTTTTTAACCCTTTCTCAAATGTTATCACAAAAGCAGCACTGGCATCACTGACTGGCTCAGCTTTGGCAGTAGCTGGAATTGGCTCCCTCTGACACAGGGGCAAGCCACAGGTCTCTCCTTGCAAGAGGCCAGCCCTCCAGCCTACACCTTCCCCCAAACTTCCCATGTAAATCCAACACAATGCAACAGCTGCCATCTGCGGTGTGTCAATCATTTCAAAAGAGAAGGCAAAAACATGAAAAAGAAAGCCTGCTATCAACAGTGCTACAGAAGTGTCTCCTTAGAAGACTGCTGGGGTCAGCCAGGGGAGAACAGCTGAAAACCAGTTGTGCAGAGCTGAGGCTGCCCTCATGGGGCTGACTAATGAAAGTACAAACCACAGCAAAATGCTTCCTTTGGAAAACATGCTTAAGGTCAAAGCTTTGATCAACTCAGAAATATCTTGGGGAAAAAAATCAATTATCAGCTATCTCCATCTTTTCTGAAGGTTTTTAGTCTAGATTCTAAAATACCTGGCAAACTTCAACTGCTTCAGATTCTTCTATTAAAATTTTAAAATTCATATTTCTGTTACATGCCCAGCCCCTTTTACCCTATTGGTTGCTGCCCTTGNCATGCCCAGCCCCACACACTCAATTTCTTTACATACAGCCATGAACAGTTGTTACGAAAGACAGAAGTATTTATAAATTCAGTCTGAAGTGTCAGAAGACATATGAACACATATGAACAGACAATGCCTGTTGAAGAATATGAAGGTAGCTATGTCACTCAGACAAATACAGGAAAGACCTCTAACATTCCTCCCCACTTACTCTTGGCTGCACCTCCTTCAGCATGGCGCTTGCCTCTTCATCATAATCCAGTTTACAAGCTAGTGCAAGATCACGAGCAGCCTCCTCCCAGTGAACAAGAAGTCTGGACCAAGAATTCAGAAGACACCAACAGTCAGAAGGGAAAAAAATGCTAAACACTTGCAGCTCTTCAAAACATTTAACCATGTATCACTCAGAAATTTTACCTAGAGCTACAAGGACTTACAGAAGTTTAATAATCATGATGTTTCCTCTAAGCTGCACACTACAATACCATTAAAGGATGCTTGTTTGCTTGCTTCATATCCTTACAGTAACTTTTGCTTGAGGTAACAATGAGTAAAAAACTCTCCATTAACCATGTCATTGTCTGCTATAAAGAATGATCTAGCAGGGAGAATGTACCTTTCCTAAACACATGAAGCACTACTACCTAAGCCACCTCAGGCTTAAGAGGACCCTCTTACTCAGCACTCATACCTCATGACTGGATGCACCATGTCTTAAAGCGGTCAGGTAAGCCTCTGTGCACACTTCCTTAAATTATATATACTCTTGATAATTAAAAATTTAAGCAAATGGTGGTATTACTAAATGGTCAAAGTACTTCTGCTCACAAACAGAGGTATTAATTCAAACTATTCTCCAGTCTTCCCACTCTTAGGCTTCATACTGCAAATTAAAACTGCAGACACTAACAAACTAGTCTCTAAACACTGTCTAAAATGCTTTTTTTAAAAGTTATAGTCACCATTTACTTCTTCCACTTTTATACAAGCCATAAGAATTGTCACCTTTTTTCTGGATTTATTGCTATTTAAAAATTTTTTAAAAAGTTGAACTATAGTTGGCAGGATGCCTAACACCATTTTAAATAATTACATTGTTTGCTTAATAACATTTCTCAATTGCAAGAAACGGTTCCCTAATAACCAAGCATTTAAATTTACTATGTAAAAGACCTCCAGGGTCTAAGGAAAAAGGACAGCAGAGAAATGTTCAAGAATTATAGGTCAGTAAAGAAAACCCAACAAACTATGTGAAAACAAAAGGCCTCCAAACAAATAAAACAAGCAGTCCTAGATGTCTTAATCTTTACCAAATGATTAGAAAATGTTATTCAGAAGAGCAGTAAATCACTAGAAGATGAGAGAGAGAGGAAGGATGGGAGAGGGAGAGAGTACCAGGAGGACTACTCATAAATTGCCATCAATAAATCACCATCACCCTTTCTATTCTCTAAGCCACATACTCAGCACAATGGTTTCTTGGCTTACAGCTATTGCTCTCAGGTACAAGACAAACAGTTCAGAGGCACAAAGAAGGAGAGGATGTAGGAACAAAATTATTCCCTTCAAGTAAAGATAATATCAAGTACAGGTGCAGTTCATTACCTATGTGCTTTCCCCCTCCATTTATAGGTCTGTGCCGAGTCTGGATTAATCTTGATGGCTCTGTCACAATCTCTAATGGCAGCATTTGGCTTCTGTAGTTTCACAAAAACACTGTGGGAACAAGAACATTTATCATACATATTGAAATACCAAGTTACTAACTTAAACTGGAAATAATTTTGGATGACTAACAGGCAAGCTAGTGAGATAATCCATTTGAAGAGCTGAGTTCAAAAAGATTTCATAGTAACATAGATAACAAAGTTGCTAAAATTTAGTCTCACCCTCCCAGCATTGTAGGTGAGTCACAAGCAAGAACTGAAAGCATTCATTGTTCAGACTCAAGCCTTGCCAGCAAGAATAACTTCAGTGTAGATGAGAAGATATATAAATGCAAAGGACAGTTCAGCCCCATGGTGCTTGGGGTCCATGACCAATGGCAACTAGCAATTTGAACAAAACAACAATAATATTCTGCATGCCCTATTGCACAGTCTTTAATACAGTAACACAAAGAAAGCATGAGGAGTTACACAGGCTACAAGGATCAACAGCTAGAGTCATGAGGAAAAGGAGGTAGGAGATGAGTCATCAAAATCAAAAGCAGCAAAACAAACACAAGTTCAGCAAGAAGCCCCAATCCCTCATCAGTTAAATGTAAAAATGGAAAATTTTACAACAGACAAGCATATCAGACTAACTAGTAGATTGGTACTTTAGGAGTTAAGTAATTAAAATTAAACATCTCTTAAGGAAACACTAAAAAATATTCCTGAATTGACAAAAGTACTCAGTATTCAACATATTCCATGTTAGAACTTCTACATCTACATCTAATTCTACATCTCCCTTTTACATGTATTTAAAAACAGTTTATCAACAATTCCTGCAATTAACTTCATTATTAAGACTTCTTATAAAGTAAGCACAAAGTCACACATTGTTTTCTAGGAACAAACAGGTGTACAGGATGTCAGGGAAGTGTCCCAAAGCTACACCTCATCAGTGAGAGTGTATTTCCAAGCGACTGGCTCCACAAAGCCCCTAGACTCTTAAACACACAAACCTCCCAGAACCAAAACCATGGATTACTCCTAGCACTTGATCAGTATGGCCAGTTTGACAATGTCCTAATATATTATTCATTTCTTTCTATGACAGCTCAAATTGAGGGAACTTCTAAACTTCTCCTAACATTGTCCTAACATAACTTCTCCTAACATAACTTTTCATTGCTACATGCAATCCTGAGAACATAGGACACTGTAAGAGATTTTAGAAATACTGTTATGATGGCAACAGCAACAGTGCATTAAGGCACACGAGTGGTATTACATGCAAAAAACTTTGATATGGAAAGGAAAGAAACAGCAAGGCAAGTACCAGTTAAGATGTATTACAGTGGAACAGTACTTTGTATTACAAAGGACACTAATTAATCTTATGAAAGGTTAACTTCTCTTTGACTAAAACTTTGCTATGGGAAAGATCCACTAAATTATCAAATCATCCACGGTTAGTGGTTTTTTTTGCCTAAGAACAGAAAAAAATCTGATTCTGCAACCCATACTTGTCAAGAATCAGGAAGATAAAGATGTTTGTGTGTTATGAATTTCTAAAGTTCTTAATGCATCATCTGCAGTCTGGTAGATGTAAGTAGCAGTAAGGTGGGTAGAGAATGGGCTGAGATACAGATGTGTCCTGCTCAAACATAAGACTGTTGAACAGAACCTGGTCTACTAACAAACTCATTTAGCAGGTACAACAGGGAGAGAATTCACAGGATTCTTAACTAAGTTTGCATCTAAACAGAGTATCATTTCGATCATCATCTTAAACACCACAATACACTTCAGATTTTACAAGTGTTTGTAACCCAGCATTATTCTATCTCAACATACCAAAAGCACTATTGTTGAGGAATACTTTTAGTGCAGGTAGCCCCATGTGCAGGTGCAATGTCAGCTGAAGATTGAACTCTCGGTGGTGAGAGCCTCAGGCAAGAACTTCTGTCAACCTTTGCACAGGGGCCTGTGGCCCAGCCAGGTGACTGGACACTCAGACACAGCAGGAGCCCATGACCCTAGACTTTCACAAGCACAGACTGTGAAGGTATAAAAGTCCAGGGCTTCCCTTTGTTTGGAATTCCTCCTCAGAGGCACCAGCTCGAGCTGTTATTGCACCATGATTAACTTATTTTAAGGATCCAGATGTCTGAGAGCCTGCTGTGGGAAACCCAGGGTCAAGACAGCAAAGAAACCTGATCTGACTGTGTGAGTGTGGGGGGTGTAGCTGCAAAGGCACTTCAGTCCCAACTCAGGTAGTGCAAGTGTGACTGCCAGGGTGCCCCCTGGAAGGTCAGACAGGAAAGTATCCTTAATGTTACCATAATGCATTTTGGAACACCATTCTATTATTTACTCTATTACCAAGATTCTTTATATGGCTGCTACAGCAAACCTGGTGAGTCAAATAGAAGAGAAACTGCATGAAATGAATACTTCCCTTTCCCTTCTGTGGTTTAAGTTTACACAGATCCTCAAGTTGCTTTATATTTAGGCTCCTTAAAGAAAATAACAGAACAGGCAGAAACATTAATGACTAGTTTATGACTCACCTTGCCCTTTTGGCATACAAGATGGCCAAACAAGGATTCAGCTTGATAGCATCTGTGAACAAGTCAACAGCCTTCTGAAGGTCCCCTAAATATAAGTACCAGTGAAGTTTCAATCATTATGTATTGAATTTACATCTGAATTCCCAGACCTGCCTTACACAATGTTAGGTGCCTAGACATTTCTTAGATAGAACATTATCAACAAAGAAAAATCACTTTCTCCCTCTCGCTATGTTACTGAAGTACTAACTCCAAAATTAATGCTTAAGGAGAAGAGATACTTTTCCCAGTTAAATTTGTGTTTGTTTCCCAGTTAAATTTGAATGCAATCAAATAGAATGTCACATCTTTACTATACACCTTTTCACTACATTAGGATAAACCACTAGAGACACTAATCATAATATGGAGGGAATTACTATAATGACCAATTTGTAATTAATATGCTGCAGTACTTCATTCCCCCCTCCCACTTTTCCCTAAACTATGGCTACATTGCAGAAACAGTACTTGAAGAAGTTTTGATGTTCTAGATAGTTTTGGGTATCCAACAAGAAGTATGTTTTCTCCTCCTCAAAAGCATTCAAAATGGTCCAAGATATTCACCTTCTTTTTTGTAATAGGAGAACCAAAACTAATGTCTTAGAGTAAGTACTAAAAAACAATTTATCACCTTCACTGAGAGCATTTATCGCTTCAATCTTCTTTTCATTAGCTTGATCTGCCATCTCTTCAGTTACCTAACAAAATAAAATGAAAAACACACACAAACCCCAAAAGCTGTAGAGTCCAGGCCGGAATTACCACACTAAGACCTTACCAAAGGAGAAATTGCTTCAGTTGTCCAATTCCAGAACCCTAATTTTAATTTGCATTGAAATCATAGTTCCAAAAAAACCATAAAACCTTTGCTTTCAGCTTGAAGACAATAGTCAACATTATTTTTAGCTATAAAACGCTTGGAAGCTAAGTTGAATAATGGTAGAATTCTACCTATCTAGTTTGCATGGGTGTTTTGATAAACTTCTTTGGCATTTTCTGACCTGATCTTCCACATGGAACTGTTTGATTGACTCTAACCTTGAATAAGAAAAGAATGTGATTTGAAGCCAGTAAGTTTTCTGTTTAGAAGAAAAAGAGCCAAAACAACAGCTGGCTACATAGATAATAGAGTATTCATCCTCCCTCAGCTGCTATCCTTGATTACACTCAAACTCTCCTATCTTTCCTACTGCCACATTGGAAATATTTTGCTTACCTCCACATTTTCATCTCCCATTTCTTGAGGGTCATCATTGTCTGGTTCAATCACTCCCTCATTATCAATTTCTGAGGGAAAAACAAAAAGCAAGACTAAGCTCTATCTACAGAGATAGGATTTTCAGAATCATTTTCACATTGGCAAAATGCAATCAAGTTGCTATTTTCCCCACCTAAGTCGCTCTCCTCACTTTCTGGCTCAGGTGACTTAACCGGCTCCTCTGGGTGTTCCTCTGCTTTGCCCTGAGAGAGACAAGCATTTGTAAGCACACGTTTCTGACCAATGCTCTATTTCCACTCTCAAATAACAATGCATTAGAAAAACCAGATTGCTATACAGCTGAACCATTTTATTTTTGAGATACTCATCTCCTTTTCCCTCCTCTCAGATTAAGCCTATCATGTATGCAAATATTTGAGAGACCAGATATGGATTCATGAATTGAACTATTATTGGTAAAGCTGGTCCTTCAAATTTTGTAATTCAATAAGCAAAATCAAGTAATCCAACTAACATCCAATTCAGACCCAGTTTTGCAGTGATTACTAACCAACCCTTCCAATCTTCCTGCCTTCCCTCACACATTCTCTGGATCAAAAATTCTCTCAATTTAATACCATTAAGCTAAGGTCCTTTAGCAGGGAACAATAAGCTGATGACAGTGATTTAAATATTGTTTTCATTTGCCAGTGTCTGAGATTGGTGCCACTTCTACATAGTTAGAATATTTTTTCAAAAATTTCAAATGCTTTCTTACCAATTTCTAAATAAATTTCATCTGAATCCCATAACTTAGCACATCCTGTCTACCATCACAGACACAAGCTGCTTGTCTTTATACTTAGTATCACAGACCATATTCAGTACATACACACAATCCTTCCATATTGTTCTAACTAGCCAGTAATTCCAGCATCCACTGTCTTGTTAAAAAAATGTTAAAATTCCAAAACTATTTCAAACTTGAAAAATATCTACAGGGCAAATTTAGTTTCTCCCTTAAAATAAATCAACAAAAGCCAACATCATCCACAATACTGCCTTAAAATTTTGATAGTTCAACCGATCACTTCATTACTTACCATGCTCGTTAATACTTCTCATTAAAAGATTACAATTTAATCCACTAATGACTAGAGAAATGGTTTATAAACAGACAAGAGAAAATTAAAAAAAAGAGAAATCAGGACTCCGTATGGAATTCGCATTGCAGAGAACATCAGGCATTCAGGATTAGGGAAATGGAGCATGATAACACTTGAAATGAACTAGGAAGCCATCTGTAATAAGTCATCATCAACAAACAATGGGCAAGCTTCAGACTGAACTCTCACATTCACCCCCCACCTCTGAGTGAAAACTGACAGCAAATTTTCCCCTTCTGCTGCTCACTAATTTTGCCAGCATCAATTTGCAGTGATAAATTCTTCATATCTCACCTTACTTGTCTCCTCTGTGGAGGCATTGGCTGGAGCAGGTGGTATTGTGCCTCCCATACTTTTCAGCAAAACAGAGAAAAGACAAAACAAAACAGTAAGGTTATCAAAATAGTGGCATGTATTTTATTGATTCAAATCCTGATAATCTCAGCTTTTTATTGTAACACAAAACATGATGATCCATTTCACTGTCAAAGCAGCAACTAGAGTACACATCCCCCACAACACTTTTCCCTGTGTAGTGCAATGCACACTGTCTGTTGTACAACTCCATTGAGACTTGTACTCACTCACATCACCCTTCACCCACCCACTCTTTCTCACAAGGAAAAGCTGCCTCTTGGCTCAAATGGATTTTCTCCTTTAAATGTAACTTATGTTTGAATCAAAACTAGATAGTATGATTATAGATATTACTAAAATTAGAATTATTTTTTTGAACAGAGGTCAAACAATTAAAGAGAACACCCTAAAATGCCTATGCAATTAAAAAAAACTGCCTAGAAAAAGAAATCATTTCTCTTACATATTGCAATATTCCTGCCTCTCCTTTGCCACAATTAAGGAGCAGTCTTGGTGGAGACAGCATTCTGTCAATATAGAATAAACTTCCACATGCTATTGACTTTGATTAGCAGCCAGGAATAAGCAGAGGCTGAATTCTCCAGCAGTTAGATAGAACGTCTAATCATACCTATGATAGCACACCACAAGGAGCACCATTCCCAGACACCCCCCACCCTGCATTTCCACCTACTGATGGTTTTCAATAAAAATGTTTCCATTAACTCAACAACCAACTCCTTGGGGCCCCACACAACTGGTTAGATGGGATGCAGGGGAGAGAAGGACGTGGGTAAACAGGGGAGGGCAGGAGGAATTGGAAGGGTGCAGGACTATCTGCTTTCAGGAATTAGTGCAACGTAACTGTATCCCAAGGACGAGAAGTTATAGTTTCTTAAGCCAAGCTAGTGTAGTCCATTCTCATCTCTTTCTTCCCTCCTGTCAGCAGCACCTCAGAGTCAGGCCTCAAACGGGCTGAAAACAAACCCGAATGAGGCAGAATAGGACAGGGATAGGGATGAACTGGGGGAGAAAGGGTAGAAGGAGTTGGAGAAGGAGTTGACAGGATTGAACAGGTCCTGGCACAAGGCCCTGCAGCAAAAGGCAAGCAAACAGCACTCAACTACTTCTCATTTACAAGGAAAAACCATCAAAAAAAACCCCAAACCAACCAACCAAACCCCAACAAGTGACAAACCCCAGCATATTCTGAAGCTATTGCAACAATCTCTGTGTGTACCAGGGATGTTGACATTGCTTAATCGAAGTTATACTGCAAGGACTCAACAACTGCAGCCTGAGAAATCATTATCCAGCCAGGCAGAAAACACGAAACACAGACAAACTGTTCCTCTAACATTTTTGCTCTCATAGGCTGACAATAGAATACATAACTCCATTAGTCTCTAAAAACCAAGCAGAGGACTACAGGGACCACCTAGTGAAGCCTTGGAACTTTTCTTCTGCATAAAGGAAACTACAAATTATAAAACATTTTAACAGAGCTAATAGCTAATATCCGATGGTATTAGCTGATTTTAAGTCTAAAACCTTAAATCACCTCAAGAGTGAAACAACTTAGTCTTCTCTATTCTCCTCATATCCCTCCAACACTATCCAAGTTCAGTTCAGTTTGAGAAATGTTTACTAATATACATGCATGTTTTATAATATGCTATTTCATGCACTGCCAAGGTTAAACAGTTTCACTGACAGTACTTGAAAATATTTTCGCAACCCTGGTAATCTCTATTTAAACTACAGTTATAATCCCAGAATAACTCAAAAGCAAGTTAATCTAAAATCTCTTAACCCAGTATTTGACAACAATGTTTGAATACACAACAGGGATATATGCAAAGTTTGCAATGTATTAAACCTCAGCAGTATACGGAAACACAAGACACTCTTGTAGGGAAAGGCAGGTACCGAGCTGCAGAAAAAGCTCACACACACACAAAGAGCTGAAAATGTGTGATGGCAGTAACAACTGGGAGTTCTTAGGACTCCACTGCAACAGTGACTGCACATTTCCACTCATCATGGCCATCAAAAGTGTCACATTAATGACTCATTGGAAGAACTGCAAATGTGATTTCTGCAACCACTTTTATTATTGACAGTAAAATCATCTTTAGAGAGAAACTGGATTACCGTGAATTCAAAAGGGTAAAAGCCCATTTGAACAAAACAACAAAAAAAGGCAAAAAGCCTTATTAATCAATTAGGGATTCTGTGTTTTATTTTTAAGGACTGCTATTGTTTCTTTGTTCAATTGCAGGGGTTTGAAACGTGTTTCCTTTAATGACTCATTTCATAAAAATTCAAGTAAAACATTTGTATTTTTATGCAATTATGAAAATATGAACTTGATAAAAGGAATGTCAAAACACTTTCCAAGCACTCTCACGCACTACCCTATGCTTTCTCTACAAAGAGTGTCGATATAGAAATTAAATACAACAGCTAGGCAGAACAAGGGTTAGAAAACAGGTAAGACTTAAGGTTACTGATGCAATGTTAACAGCTAATCAGAAATAAAGCATCCCATTCTGGCTTCATGAGTAGTTAGCATAATTTAAATTGGAATCACTAGGCTTAAGGAAAAAATAAATCAAAGCAATTAGCAGAATTTTAGTCAAAAAAATTAATGATGGATTTTAGTATAATTAAGTAATTATTCTAATCTCTCATAACACTACCTAGGTAAACAAACCTATGTCTTTCAGATCAAGACAGGTAAGCCAGACAGAGATTTAAGAGTTATCGAGTTTATTTCCACCTGAAGGCACACCATGCTGTCTGAAGCAGTTTCCAAAGAATGATCAGGTCCTACAATGCACTTAACAGTTCTACTGCACACAGTACTATTAAGTAAAGGCAGAGGGAAACCCACCAGAATTCCAGACTCTTTTGCATGTTAAGTAATTTGGGTACCACTACCATCATCCAAGTGTATTGCTTAGGCAAATAGTTAACTCAAATATGTGAAGAAAACCAGTGAGAACTGGTAGGAGGTTCTGCTCTGAAGTATTTTTTAACTTTTGAGATAGAGACATTCAGTGAAGATTTTATATGTAAAAAACATTCCATGGTGCTAAATGTAATTACTGTATTTAGAAGACAAGCACCAAATACAAATTCTAAAAATTAATCTGGAAATTAAAGCCCTTGCCATTAACATGGAGAAAGTCAGGTGGTCATCTTTCCATTCCCTAACACTTTCTTTGGCAAAAAGAAGTCAGTGTTCTTCCTCTCCCTCTTAAAGTAGTCTGTCCACACCTTCAGATTTATGCAACAGAAGTACTGGAAGAAGCCTAGGGTAAAGCACTGAAGTATTTTATGCAGTAGCAAAAGGAATAAAGACGTGCAGTGAGATGAGAGAGACATCGATCTCCTTCCTAGGCAGAGGTACACCTACTGTCAGTACTGCAAAACCAAGTTGAGTTAAATACCAGTGGTTTTACAACCACAGTATTATTCAGATGCATAAAAACCTTAATTATAGCAGTAAAAAAACAGGAATAAACACTTCATTGTAGCCATTTTCATTATAGGACATATTGTGAAATGTCGGTGTTTACTTCTCTACACATATATATATATACACATACGCGCACAAAACTCTGCTGATTAATACAAATTTTCTAAAACAAATCCCAGTTTGTCACTAGATAAAAATCTTTTAAATTCTCTTTGCTTAACACATGCACCTGAAAATACGTCCCTCACTTCCCAAAAGTTCTTTAGCACAGCAGCCACAAATGCCAAGCAGAGGCACCGCAGCTGAACACAGGGGCTCTGTGGGTTCTCTGCCAGCAGCAAAGAATCCCAACCCTTCCAGACTCGTGCTTCTGGGCGCTCAGGGTGGAACTCAAAGAAAATTTTTATTTGAGAAGCATCTGTTACGGCAGGCCTCGCTCACACAGAATACGTGCAGCGTAAACAGCAGGTACCTAAATGGCTCACAGGGAGCGGAGATTTGACTGCCTTTGAGACATTAAACTTCAAAGAGCAAAACGCGTTTTGGACAGGAATTGTAGCTGCCAGGTATTTTGTGCTTTTGGGTACCAGGATATAAATCAGTGTCGCTCACCTCCCCACAAACTCGGCTCCTTTTTAAGACAGGCTAGCCAACTCTGCTGCGTAATGCGAGAATTAGCTCAGTATTACTCTGAGGCTTTCCAGGCTGAAAAGCTGAGCCACTGAGATGGCCGGGGGGCAGGCTTTTTGCAATGGGAATAGCCAGCGTTAACGAAACAATACAAAAAACTAACCAGTCTTTTTAACGAGCCGGGACTAACCCTGGCGGGAAGAGAAGAGGGCGGGAAGAAAAGGAGGGGAGAGGGCGGGAAGGCCGCAGCGCGGACCGGACCGGACCCGCGAGGGCGACACCGCACACCCCCTGCCCCGGCCACGCGGCGCGCCCGCGCGCGCTGAGGAGACACGCCCCCCTTCCCTCACCGCGTCCTGCGCCAGAACAACCCCCCC
>VZTT01059668.1:79814-98943 GCA_013400855.1 Buphagus erythrorhynchus | reverse complement strand
GGTGATGGTGTCAGCGCGCGGCGCCGCGGCGCAGGGAGGCCCCGCCATGCGCCGTGCGGCCCGGCCATGTCGCGCCTCCCGCAGCAGGGGCTTGTCCTGGCGGCCCGGGGCTGGCGCGGCGCCGCAGGTCAGACATCCCTCCTCCCCCACACCCCGACACCGCCCGCGGCTCCGGTAGCGACACCCGGCTATCGCCGCTTACAGCCTCGCTTTCGCTTCTCGGGTCGCGGGAAAGTGGCGCTCCCCGGCGGCGCAGTGGCAGCCCCGGTCGGGGCTGAATCTTGGGGAAGAACAGGCAGTAACTTGAATAATAAAGCAACGGTAGAAAGCTCCTCGCTGCCTTCAAGGTGTTGCTTTATTTAATGCTCGCTGTGTCGTCTAGTTTGCGAGCTGCCCTGTTTGTCTGCTATGTATGTGCAGAAAAACAGTAGAAACAACCAATTCTAAACTAGACTGCACAAAGGACTGCAGTTACATTTCACCGCCCGGGTCTCCAGTCAAGCATCACATAGTGATCGCTTCGTGTTATGACTGTTAGTTGTCATGCATAAATGATCTTCAATTAGAAGCTAAGCATACTGGCTCCCACAGAAAATTTACGGTCTGTATATTCTGCTGTAAGCCTTGGAGTCCCAGCTACCTGAAAGGCAGATGTTTTGCTTGTGTTTATCCTTGCTTATGCTGGTAAAGAGTTAAGAGTATTTGTTCTAAGAATGGCAGCGCAAATTGGTTTTCTAATAGGCGCATGGTAAGTAACATAAAGAGCAACCACTTTCCAAAACATCAAATAGATGTTTACCTTATGACTACCCTCTCCTTCCTACAGGTCTGAATGATATGTATTCAGGCACAAGCATTTCTTCAGTTGCAACAGGCTGTGACTGAGAATTCTAAAGTTTCTGACAATTCATTTTTAATTTTAGATTTTGTCTTATTGTGCCCATTCCCAGCTCACCGATGTATACTTGCATCACCTGCTTTGACTGTGTGTAGATTTGGAAGTGGGATACTTAACTATTGCGTTTGGCTAATGTTGCTGCCATGGAAGGTCAATATATAAACAGGGACTCTCGGATATCCTCCAGACAGGAAAAGAAAATCACATTCCTGTGTAAACCTGTGTTATTTGATGGTTTCTTTGCAGCATTATTAGTAAAAAACAGAACTAGAAAGGCCTTGAAAACAGTGTAATTGTTCCAGATAAGAGAAAGATTTTGAAGACATAGTCAAGAAGAGACAATATACAGGTGTGGTGCTTGGAGCCCTGTGGTGTTTGAGGGAAGCAAGGGAGGGAGAGTGTTGAGAGCCTCAAGAACACCAGTTGTATGAACTGGGATGTACAAACCAACAGAGCTTCTTGGGTTTTGTTGCTGGATTGTCAGGTTTAGCATATGTTTGCTTCTTTCTATCTGTTCCATGAATATTAGATTGTCATTTGAGTTGTGTGCGCTTGTTTCATAAACTATTGTGATGCACAACAAACGGAGAAGTTAAGGAGAGATATTTATGTCATGCAAGTGAAGGAATGCTGCTAAAAGTCTGATGACTAGACCACAGTTCTGCAGTTTCTTACCTGGAGAGTTTGGGGGGGTTTTTTTCACCTTGACATGGTGCATATCTTTTCCTCTAGTTTGCAAGTCATGTGCTCTCCGAAGATTTTCCATCCAGCCTGCCCGGCAGAAGAAGATTCCAAACCGGTATTTGGGCCAGCCCAGCCCCTTCACACACCCACATCTGCTCAAACCAGGTGAGGTTTGGGCCCTACATGAGCCAGTCACTGATATTTTCTTGTCTCTGTTTTTCTGAATGTATTGATTTGCTGCATCATAAAGTTTTCTGTGGTTTCAGCAGTTTATGATTACCTCCATTAGCCAGTAATTATATTTAGTAGTTAATTTCCTTGTCTTAGATGATACTGATTCCAAAAATAGGCTTCACATGTCATGGCTTTCATAGCTTCTTTCTTTTTTCTCATGACGTACTCAGGGTTGTTTACTTGGGTGCTGCAGACCTTTTGTGGCAGTGGCATTTTGTGGGCTCGTTGTCCTGCAAATAAATATGGTTTTTATTAAGAGGGAGTCTTTTGTGCAAGCTGAACTCTCAGAATGGTTCATATTCCATGTCTCATGAGTCCAAAACAAAGGTGCATTTCAGCAAAGGTGAATGGGGAGGAACATTGATAGATGGACACCACTTATCTAAAGAATGTGCCCTGTTCAGAGAAGTATTCAATATGAAGAAAAGGAGAAAAAGAAAGGTGTGACTATGAAGTTAGACAGTAGTGATAGAAGCTTGTGCATTTGAAAGAAGTGATAGAGGTTGTGTATTTTTTTTTTGAGGTTCATGAAAATGAGCATGTAGGCATAAGATGACCACACTTAAATCTAAAACACAAACAAACAAAAAATTGCAGCAAAAATATATTCAAGAATATGTCCAGGAAAACATTCTGTGTTCTTCCATAGATGAGTATAAAGAGAGAACAGATGAATGAGTGCGTGTATATATATCTATACACACTTCTGTATTTAATTGTAGAATAATTCAGGTCAGAAGGAGCCTCACACAGGTTAACAGGTTCCCCCCGTGCTCAAAGCTGGGATAACTTCAGCATTAGATCAGGGTGCTTAGGGCACTCATTGACAGCTCACAATAAATGAGGCTGACTCCTTAAAGTGCAGCCGAAGCACTGGAAGTGAATTCTAGCTATCCAAAGTATTTTTCCATTTAATAAAGTAGAGGTGGTTTCCTTAAAATAATATAACATTGTTTTAGTGCAATTATTGTTTTAAAAAGCAAATACCTTTAATGCAAAGAGAATTTCCAGCCTCACAGTTGAAAGACAGCTGGGATCCCCATGTTTCACCCCATTGCAGCTTCTGAAATTCACTGGACTGTGGCAGTTAAAAAGCTGACTGGAATGCAGTGGAACATAGGAAATTTACAGTATAACACTGTGGAATCGTGAGGCCAGATTGCATTAAAACAGTTTTTGTGTTCTCTGTCATTTCTACAATTACAGAGTAAAATAAATGTGGTGGATGTTCTGGGTTTGTTTGGTTCTTTTTAAAGACTTTCATATCTAATAAGTATTGAGGATATAATCAAAAAGGTGTAAAAATTAATGCAAATAGAACTTTCCCCTCCCACTGCACTCATGCAAGAATCCACTTGCAGTATAAGTCAAATGTCAATTATTGTTACAGAATTGTCACTGTGTAATACATGAAAGAGTAAGAAAAGATTATGAAAATGGGAAGTAAACAAACAGTATCAAAATTCAATCTAAAAGTTAAAGTAGGGTATTAGCCAAAGGCTCTTACATTAATTTAGATCATAATTAGGGAGTCTCACATTTTAAAAATACATACTTCAGCTGTTGCTGGTTGTCCTTTGAACTTCGGTCCTGTTTTGGTGAGCATCTTGATTGCTCTACTTCATGTCTTTTGGGACTGGAGCAGTTGAAAGAGTACCTTCATCTGAGAGATCATTTGCTTAGTTAGTGTTATTAGAAATACAGTATTTAACTTTACAAAAATCTGAATTGTTAAATATTGAGAAAAGCTACATATGCCCTGGAGAGGATCCCTTAACAGGAGTCTGATGGCAGCCTGCAGTCCATGGTTTCTGGAATCTTGTGACTGCTTAGACTCTGCAATTTCTGTGCTTCTGCCTGATCTCACAGAATCTCTGACACTCAATCTGCCCCTTATGGTTTAGAAATAGTCGCTTTATGAGTTGACTTAGTGTGTATTTGAACAAACATTCTAGCTTTATCTGAGGAAATTAATGCTCAACCTCAGAAGGTAAACTTCTGTTCAATGTCCATGCTGTGAAACCCATCAGTTTTTAGCGGTCAAAGTGCAGTTTGCCTTACCCCTTCCCCCTTTTTTTCTTTTTAACACGTTCTCTGCAAACATTTGGATGTTTGTCTAAATCTACCAGGTTTTGTGATTTCTACCTTTGCACAGAAATACGTAACACAAGTTCCAATGGGTTAAAACCAATGTCTGTCTTTGCGTGATGGAGAAGCAGCCTGAATGAGGCTGTGCTGTAAGGATGGAAGCTAAAGAGGAGCTGGGAAAGGCTTGTGAGGGATTACAAAGAAGCCATGCACATTTAAGGCATCAGGGAGTAGGCAAGAATCAGGCATGTGACTAGTAAAATACCCTTTGTGCCTTGAATTTCTCCATCTGATTTGTTTTATATTCACAGGAGAGGTAACCCCAGGATTGTCTCAGGTAGAATATGCTCTTCGGCGACACAAACTGATGGTGTTAATCCAGAAGGAAGCCCAAGGCTGGGATGGTTTGGACCACACAGTGATTCTGCTGTCCAACCCCACATACTACATGAGTAATGACATCCCCTATATTTTCCACCAGGACACTAATTTCCTGTACCTCTGTGGGTTTCAGGAGCCTGACAGCATCCTGGTGCTGCAGAGCATTCCTGGCAAAGCACTGCCCTCTCACAAATCCATACTTTTTGTGCCCCGGAGAGATCCAAATCGAGAGCTGTGGGATGGGCCCAGATCAGGCCCAGATGGGGCAATTGCTCTCACAGGAGTAGATGAAGCTTACACCATTGAGGAGTTCAGGCACCTGGTGGCCAAGCTTAAAGGTAAGAAAAAATACAGAGGGAATGAGATGAGGATGTGGTCTGCAGAGTCTGAATGGTACAGGTTTGGGAGGTGGTCTGTGACATCACTCTGAGACTAAAATGAACTTGGGGAGGGACAGGGAGTATGGCTGTGGCAAAGGCAGTTGGAAGTTCGTATTAGCTCTTTGACGGCCACTAATGAAACGTAGTTTTGAAAATTTCTGACTTGTGTATCCATGTGAATGCCAGTCTGCATATCTGTGAAATATTAAGGAACAAGATAAGACCATGTTGCTGTTTTAGTCATATATGCTTGCTGACAGAACCAGAACCAGATGATGTATAGGAAACTTGAAGGCTTTTTATTCATAGTAGTCTTGGAAAATGATCCACACAGGGAGCTTGTTAGTCCACTCACATTGAGCTAGATGATGACTTGCCCCTGAAATACAAAGACTTCTGTCCTTTAAAAATACTCTTCTGCATCTCACATCACCATGTAGCCTCAATACTTATAATCCAGGGGGAACTTAAATGCATTATAAAGTGATGATGAAGAAGGCTCATGACTATAATAAGGGCAAGTGTGACTTTGGAGGGGTCACACAACTAGAGGGAGAGAATTCTGGAGTATTAATTATCTTGGAATCAGTTATTTTGTTTCAAAAAAGGACATCTTGAAAATGGCTAAGTCACAGGGTAAAGAAAGCATGAAATGTGTGTGAGATACATGCTGAACAAACCTATTCAGCTTGAAAAAGAGAAAACAAGGCTGGGTGTGAGATGTGTGTAGTTGGGGAAGGTACAGAGGATGACTGTGATTGATTAATTACTGGTTTTCCTAATTTAAAAATAAAGGGAATTAAATTATCACATGGCAGGGTTTGGCACCTCTTAAGCTGTAGATCATTCATGGAAGTTTGGAATATCAAAATTAAAATGGAATGAGAAGTTTGCAATTCTTTGGGGGAGAGGTCCATGAAAAGCAGTAAATCAGCTAAAGGCAATACTCTTTAATGAATGCTCAGTTTCTTAGACACTTTTAGTAAGCACCTGCTCATAGTTACTGTTAACAAAGAAGGAGGGCCTGGGTGGACATCAGCAGTGACTCACCATGGCTTTTTTACTCATTTGCATTTAAAATGTCCTCGTGAGGAGAATGTTTGTGTTAACTGATGTTCTGAATAAATTTCCACTGTGAGTAAATGTGTTTGTTCTCAGTAAGCTCATCTTCTTTGAATGGCTGAAATAAGCTGTTTTTCACTCAAGTGTCCTGAGGCATTGTTGTTAATGTTTTTGATTCCATGCAAAAAAGGTAAATTGCTCTCCATGAGTGTAGACAGGCCCAATGGGAGAACGATTCAGAAGGTGCACTGTGATGTGATGGCTGCTTAGCTTACACAAGTGCAACTTTGACAGAGTGAATTCAGAATGGATCTGAACAAGATGGATATATTCAGTGATGGTTGTAAACCCCATTATTGGCCCAGAAGTGGGGATTTGTCAAATCTATATACTACAGATCTCATTTAGGAGGAATGAGTAATTTAGTATGGGGAGGACATTTCTGCATTTATTTTAGTCTGTGTCAACTTTTGTTTTGTATTCTAGGTGAGTCAAACATGGTTTGGTATGACTTGAGAAAACCAGTGCATGCAGAGCTGCACTCTGACTACATGCAGTCCCTGGCTGAGGTAAAAGCTCGGAGCAAAAACCGCATCCAGGGCATTCGACATCTCGTGCAAAACCTTCGTCTGATCAAATCCCCTGCAGAGATTGAAAGGATGAAGATAGCTGGCCGGGTGACAGCAGAGGTAATGGAGTTGTGTGGTCTCCTAATGAACCAGTGCATTCCCTTAATGAGGTGACATGAGTTGGAAGGAGAGCTTTGGTCTAATCTGCTGCTGAACTGCTCTGTCTCAACCACTGGCTGGGCTTGGACACAGGACAGGGAGAAATGGGAAGACTGCTTGGACTACCAGATTTTCTCAATTAGCATAACTCCAGTGAAGAAAAGCCAGCAGCTGTTAGACTTCGTTTAAAAGCAAACACTAGCCTTTTCACTCTCTTCCCAGCTTCCTCTCTGCTTTCCAAAATAATTTTCTTTCCCATCTATTCTGCTTATTTTGAGGAAACAGGATTTTTATGAAGATGTTTCCTATGTATGTGTCTGCATTCCCCCTTCACCCTCAAATACCTTTTTAACTCATTGGCCACTTTTAAACAAATCTGACAGATACCTCAAATGCAGTTACATTTTCGTCAATATTATTAAAATAGATAGCCTAGTAGAAAAGAGAGGCACAGGTTGTCCTCTGAAGGAAAAGCTGCATAAGGCAATCCTATTATACCTGAAGGAATCCATAGGTGAGACAACTTCTAAAATGCCAAACTATGGGATCAGCCTCAGTCATCTAATCCTTTTTTTTTTTTTTTTTTTTTTTTCCAAAAACTAGAGACTAGAGTCAGTCATCCCCTAAATACAGTTTCATAGCGTATAGATCTTAACTGGTTCTAGTCTTGACAGCACTTCCACCAAAGAAGTTGGTGATACCCTCTGGTTCTAGGCCAGCTGATTTTAGGCCTTCCTCAAGAGACAGCAGTTGGAAAAAAAACAGTTCAGGCTCCTTTGCTAACTGAAAGTCCCTTCTTTTTCACAGGCTTTCACAGAGACAATGTTTGCCAGTAAATCCCCTGTGGATGAAGCCTTTCTGTATGCAAAGGTGAGTACTTTGTAGCTGGAAGTGTTGGTTTTCCTTCCAGGAAACCAGAAATGTCAAATCTCTTTATCATGTGTCCCACTGTAGCACATTTATTCACCCAACTCTTGTGGTTCCTTGGACATGCAGAAGAGTCAGTGTGAGGAGTTCTTCAGCTGTACTTCCTGTACCCTTATTTAAGGAGTGTAGCATTTTTCTAAGTTTCTCTCTGTTGATGTCTTTTTGTATTATATTGAAATGCACAACCTGCTAAACAATTTGAGATAAAGTTATTACCTTATTCTATAATTCTATAATTTTATAAGTAGTTATAACACCTGTTTGTAAAGCCTACTTCTCTTGCCTCTGGCCTCTTACTACATCAGATTACCACAGCCATCTTGAAGCAGTTTAGATGCCTCTCAGTTACAAAATACGGACTAATTGGCCTGCACGTTTGGTAAGGAACTTTGTAAGGAATTGCAGTGAGATGCCTGTTCAAGAAACATCAGCAGAATTTGACCCTCTGTTACAACATGGATGGGTCTGTGCTGACATGGCACTGGCCGTACCGAGTTGAAAAAACTACTTTAAAGTGTATTTTACAGATCAGTTTTTCAGTCCAGACCAGGATTATAAAACCTTTGCTCCACATAGGCATCCTGGAGTGTTCTGTCCCATATGATTTTGGTAACCATAGAAAAGACATGCTATTAATATGTTGAGGGTCTTTATAGATGTAAATTTATTCATTTCCATGCTTTCATCAGCTTCATCATTCAAGAAAGGTAAAGATCTCAAGGCTTTTGGTGCTTTTTTCTTCTATCCCCTCAGACATCAAGGTAGTGCATGCTTTCAAACATTCTTAGTTCAAAAGTCATGAAAAATAGATACTGCTGTAAATATGCTGGTACTTTGCAATTTTAAAAGACATAAACATGACTGTTACCATGCTGACATATAGGATCTTTGAAAATTCACAAAGTCATATGGCAAATAAGAGCATTACTTTAAATAAGAACAAATCCTCACCTGGATATATGACAATGTAATGAATATTTGAGACAGTATTGAACAGCTTGTACCAGAAAGAGCTTCTTGGAGACGCAGTAAAGGCTTAAAAAACTCTTGAAAAAATGGATGGTTCCATATTTTTTTTTCCCTGCAGAGTTCTTGAAAAATATTTAAGACTGCCTTCATTTAGTCAACTCACTTTCCAGTTTCATTTTGTATTGTACAAATTAAGAAAACAGTTGTAGGACAAGAATTATTATGGTTCTAGGGCAGTTAATCACCTGAATCAGCACTAATGGTTTCCTCTTCTCTGTGTTGTTACTCCAGTTCGAATTTGAGTGCCGGGCTCGAGGTGCTGACATCTTGGCATACCCCCCTGTTGTTGCTGGTGGCAACAGATCAAACACTTTGCACTACGTGAAGAATAATCAGCTCATCAAGGTAACCCTTGTGCTGTCCAGTAACTTGAAATGCAGTGCTGTGACACAAATATATGTTCCCTAGCTGCTGCTTGTTTTGACTGAACAGATCAAAGCACTTAAATACATATTTTTAAAGTGAGCAAGGGAAAAGAATCCTGCTCTGGTTAATTTTACTGTCAGTGGCAGATTCAACTTGTCTTTCTTTCCTCACAGTTCTTGCTGCAGTATTTTCTGAACAGTGCAAGGACTTGCAAACAAGGTTGCAGAAAATGTTATGAACGTCTGCTCTCAGAGCAGCTTGCAGTGCTGGGGGCCTCACAAAAAAGAGGAGCCACTGTCTCAGGCAGAGCAAAGGCACTGGCAGGGATCTTCTGCTGTCACTTGCATTCCTTGGCCTTGCTTTGCAATATAAGGGCAAAGTGCATTCTTGCTCTTGTGAAGCTGAAAAGCATTTTGGTTCCATGTAGCCCTGCAAAGCAGGGAAGGGGAACAAGTGGGGAACGCATCTGCATTAAATGTCAAGAGGTGGAACAGTAACGTGTTTGGTCTTATTTTGAAGATTCTCATTGAATTGAACCCTCTCCAGCTTTCCTGACAATAGGTCTTTAGATTCAGATAAGTATTTTCAGGGGCAGTGTTCCCTCACTGCTCTGCTCACTATTTACTTTTCAGAGGAGCATATTTTTCTTCTGTCTTAATGCAGAATGAAACTTTCCCACTAGCATTGTCTTTTCTTGAAGCTGGCACGCTAGCAGACCTTGAAATGATCTGCAGAGACAAATGTACAAAAGATATGACAGGCTGCTTTTTGGCAGGAAGAAGCCTCCTTTGTTGTTCTGTCATCCAAGGTCAGGCGCGCTGCTGTAACTCCAGTTGCTTCTGTTAAAGTTGTTCAGTTAAATGACTGTCACTTGTTTTTTTCCAAAACTATTAAGTAGGAAGTTAAACCCATAAGCTTGTCTCTTCCTTTGTACGCTGCTTCCTACAGATCTTGTTTCCAAATAGGCTAATGAAGTGTCTAATTTGGAAGGTATCTGAGTGTTTCATTCAGTCTTTTACTAAGAAGGCTCTGCTTTAAAGAAAAGAGGGCAAGCACAGCCTAAGGCATTTACTGGACAATCAAACCACAGGCTGAATTCTCTTAGTCAATAAATTGATACTTAGCTTGTTTAATTGCTTGGAAGATGGCAGGTGCTATATTTTCAGATTTGCCTTAAAGAATTCAACCAGCTATTCTGAAAAAAGTTTAAAAGTACTATTTAAATTGATAGTTAATGGCCTGGCTATTCAGTGGGATAGTGAGATCTGCTCACTGCTGGTTTATCTGCTGTGTGTCTGTCTGTGTCACTTAACTGTTCACAATGATAGCAGCTAGCACTGGAAGTAGCATTAACAGTGAAATTTTGCTGCTTTATTCTTTCCGTTAACATGCTGCAATTATGCCTTGTCATTCTACATCATGTCTGCTGGCACAGTCATGGATCTGTGGAATGAGTGGAATGCATCTCTGCATGTAGTGTAAATCTATAGAGAATTTAATCCAAACTTTTTGAACATCTTACTGTTCTATTTGTTGTTAGCCCCTTTAAGGAGGGAAAGCAAGGTAGTAGTTTTGTTCCTGGCCCTTTGTCTTTCTTCTCTGTGACTTTTTGGGAGATGTGCAGTCATTGATATGGAACAGTTTTGCTGAAGTGAATTGGAGATTGACATCTCCAAAAAGTTTTTTCATCACCAGATAGATCCAGAAAGATAGGTTAAAATGGTCAAGAAAGTCCTGGAAGAGAAAGGGAAGCTTGTACAAGCTATTCACCAGTGCACTTATAGCAGGGATACACTGTCAGATTTTGTGATACAAAGTGATTTTGCTGGGTCCTCCTATTTTATGACAAGGGTAAATTTGTAGCAGTTAGTTATCCTGTGGGGAGCTCAGAAATTCTATGCTTTTGTTGCAAATCCTCTCTGTCTCAGTCGCTTAGAGCTGACTACTGCTAGTGAAAGGAGTCACAGGCATAATTTGCTGGAGTAAGAGATCCAGGTGTGAATAGGACTCATGTCTCAGAGAGCAGAACAGTTCAAGGAAAATGCCCTTTTCTTCATCTTAAAAGTTCAGACAGTAGATAAGCGTAATAGAGACTACCTTGAAGAGAAACAATCCAACCGGAATAGCCTATTTATAAACAGTAGTACGTGGGGTATTACTCTGCAAAAGGAATTCACATTTCTGCAATTGCATTGTGAAAGCAGAAGCATAACCTCCTTTCCTGATTTCAGACAGAAAAATCAATTAATAGCTGAACTGACCCACAGAGCATTCTTTCCTGTTGTTCTCCAGGATGGTGAACTGGTCTTGCTAGATGGTGGGTGTGAATTTTCCAGCTATGTGAGTGACATCACACGTACCTGGCCTGTCAATGGAAGGTATGCTGCAATAAGTATTTTTTTTTAAGAATTTTGATAAGCTCTTAAATAATTGATGGACTGAGTATGTGTTTAATCACAGTTTTACCATGTCCCATTCTGTGGTGCTTCAGAGTAATCAAATTATATAAAGTAATCGTTCAACTGTATTCCCCACTGCCTCATTAATTACTGCATGAATATGTGTGATTATTGCTATTTTCAGCTATTAGAGCATACTTAAAGTGCAGAGAGGGCTTTTGTACATTCAGCTGTGGCTGACTCCAGTTGTATGTAAGAAAACAGGAGTTTCAGTTGATGTGTACATAGCTCTGCCAGTTGTGAATTTGCTGGTGTGGCCTTTCATACAAGGAAACAGTTGCTTTGCTTTCTGCTCCATCCTTGAACTGAATCTGTCCCCAGAATAGGCTCTGGGATCAGAACCTCTTTTCTCTTGGAAACAGAGATTTAGTTGTGAGATATTCCTTTACTTAATGGCCTTCAGGTTCACCAAACCCCAAGCAGAACTGTATCAAGCTGTCCTGGATATCCAGAAGTCCTGCTTGAGCCTCTGCTCCCCTGGCATGAGTCTGGAGAATATCTACAGCCTCATGCTGAGCCTTATTGGACAGAAACTGAAAGACTTGGGTGTCCTGGAGAGCAGCATCACTGACAGCCATTTCTTCAAGGTACTTCAAGTTTTTTTTTTACTCTAGTTCACCCCTATTTACTCTAGTTTGCTCCTATAAATCCTGATTGTTTTATCCTTGGGTAGTTTTAGGGCTTTAATTTGGGTCAGGAATGTGGTTTTGGGATGTCTCTTCTAATTGCTGTTGCACGGTGCTTTAATTCATGTTGTGGGCTAGTCTCAGCACAGGAATGAATTTCTCTGGTTGGGCTTGGTTGAATCCAAGATGTGTTTCAACCATTTGGTGCACAATTTGGTCTCAAGTAATCCCCAGTCTTACCTGCACATAGTGTGAATATTTGTTCCTTGGCTCTTGCTGTTTCACTCTGCAGGTCCATTCCCATTGCTCTGTACTACTTGCCAGGGCAGAAACAGCTTTAGAGCATAGTCTGAAGGGAGCTACAGGCACATGGGCACTAATACAATATTCTGGGTCCAGGGTTGACTGCAGGCAGTTATTTGTACTTTTGAGGTCTGTTTGACACTGCATAAATCTGCAGTGCAATCAAAAGGTGCACCCTATTCTCAGTCATTCCACCTGCTGCCTTTTCTGCACTATTTTGTGTTAGTTCTGGGATTCACAGAGCTACATGGTGAACAAGACTGGGAAAATAGTCTGCCTTAGAGCTGAACCTGCAGATAAATAGGATTGGTTTGCAGTTAGAGAAGTTTATCCGGTGACTCTCACTGCAGAGCTGCATGATTGCTGATGCCAATACTGCAAGATGGCGGAACCAGGTGACGGCACTACGGCTTTTGGCAGCCGGACAGGTTCCTGTCGGATTTAGTCGTGCGCGGTGCCGGTGCCATGGCAGCCCCGGCTGCCGCCGGCGGACAGAGGGTGTCTTGCCGGATTCTTCCGGCAGGTGGAAGCACAGCCAGACGGGAGCAGCGCCTGCAGCTCAGTCCCCTGGGAATGAGGAGCGTGGAGCAGGGAGGAGTTCTCGCTGATTCCTGCTTTGGAGGGAGGGAGATTAGGATAGTGCAGGGGAAGGTAGTGTCCGTGCCTTGTAGAGATAGATTAAAATCATGCTGTAGCTACTGAATGAAATCAGCACAGCATTTGCTCTGCTGTGCATAGGAGACCACTTTCACAGCCCAGAGCAGCTGTACCCACTGCTGTCAGTTGTGAAGGTCTGCTGATGGGAGTCGTGCAGGGCTTGGGTGTTTAAGGAATAGAAAGGGTTCGGCACCAAAGCTCAGCGATTTGCAAATTGACATCTTGCCTAACATGCTGGCATGGTGATGGGTTTGGGCTGTTCTTTTCAGTGGAGGGGAAAGGCAATCTGCAATGTGGTGCAAACTGGTGGGTTTTAAGGGCCATCCAGTTCTAGTAAATGGAAGGCAGGCCCTGGTGACCTAGGCATGGCAGTAAGACTGCAAGTTAAGCACATAACTATTCTCTCTTTTCCCTATCTTTTGTGTTGGAACAGGTTGGGCTGTGTTTAACTGCCTCTGTGACACTTGCTCTGTCTTCTCTTAGGCTGTTCGAAAGTACTGCCCTCATCATGTGGGCCATTACTTGGGCATGGATGTTCACGATACCCCAGATATATCCCGATCGCTCCCATTCCAGCCAGGCATGGTGATAACCATTGAACCAGGTAAAAGCAGTCAATAGTGGACAAAAACATGCAACACTGAGGGTAACAGTATTGCCTTTCAATAATTAGCTGGTCCTGCAGACCAAAGCATTCAGATCTGTTCTGGTGAAGCTGAAAACTATAGCAGTATTGGAAAGCTTTAAGTTATTCCCCTCCCAAAGTCATGACAGTATTAGAAAACCCTATTTCCTTTCCAGACATAGCCAAGATAACATGTAGTGGGAGTAAACTCAGGAAGCAGTGTAGAGCTCAGGCTGTGCAGCATAGGTAAACTGCAGTGCTGAAATCAGGGTCGATTCACTTGTGCTGCATTCTGGGTTCTTGCCACTGAACTTCTACCAGTCACTGGTAATGTCTCAAGCATTGCAGTCTGCAATTACAGGGATTCACAACTTAGCTTTGCAAATTAGGCATACTGTGAGGAATCTTTCTTTCTCCTTTTCACTAGATTTGGAGCTGTCAGCTGGAAACTTATTTTTAATGCTTGCCTCTTTTCTCTTTATTCAGAACATTGTTAAAGTCATCATTGTAAATGTAACACTGACAGCAAGAAGTGTGAAAAGGCCAGATGTAACAATGGAAGTTTTTATTAATGTGCTGATATCTATAGGCACAGAGGGACACTTTCCTTTCTTTGCCCACCAACAGCCATGAGTGAGAAGAAAGAGAGTAACTTGCCATATTAAAAATTCTCAGGATCAAACACATTATGTTACTGAAAGTCCAGCCCCGGTCTTCTGGTGGTGCAATAAGGGAAAGGTGGTGTTCTGGAGAGTGCTGTGTTTTTAAATTGCCTTTCTTCTTTCAGGCATTTATATCCCTGAGGATGATGTGAGTGCTCCAGAGAGGTTTCGTGGTATAGGTGTGCGCATTGAGGATGATGTTGTGATAACAGAGGATGCACCTCTTCTCTTGTCTGCTGACTGTCCCAAGGATATCTACCACATTGAGCAGATCTGTGGCCGCAGCTCATGATGCCCCTTCTCTGCCTCTTTCATCCTCCTTGGGAGATGCAGCCCCGCAGGGATGCAGATCCCTTAGCTGGTTGTAGTTGTCAAGTGATGGAAGGCATGGACAGTTGATGGCTGCTTCCAAGACTGGGACTGGGCAGTGGAACGCAAAGGGCTTGGGTACTGAGGGATGAAAAAACAAAGCAACCTTTTCTGTGCGCAATTTTCTTCTGATTTGTGCTGACGTTGAACTGTTGTATGATGTGGGAATGGATTCATCCCTCTGCTGTGTGGATCCATGTGTTCTGGGCCCCTTGGGAGGGGTTGAATTTTGTCAGTGCTACCAGATGCATAGGTACAACAGCAGAGACCAAGGCCCCCTTTTTTTCCCCCCCTTAGCAGCAGTTTCACAACAGTCAGGTTTTAAAAATAAGGCTTTTATAAGTGCTGGTTAGGGATAAGAAAGTCAGCTTGAATTTTATAGAACCATATATGGAGAGAGTCTGGTCATCAGGAAGATGGGTTTGGTGGAGAGGTGGTTGTATTTGAAGCCCATGGAGAATTCTTTTCATATTTTAAGGATAAGGATGTGTTTAGGCCCTGTCCAGGCATATGCAAAACAGGCCTGCAGCAGGGAAAAATACCTTGTCTTTCAGCTTATTGGAGTGTTTGGTAATTTCAAAAAGTACAAATAAGGCTCAGAAGACTAGACATATCTATTCTTGCTGTCTTCCACATTCCCTTCCTTTTGTCCCAAAGGTCCATTCCTTTCTCCTGCTCTGAGTCCCTCTCTACCCTAGGAAGCAGGGCCATGCTGATTATGCTGGACTCCACTGGTGAGCTGTTGGTTGTCACCCAGATGTGAGGTGTCCAGTTCTGGGACAGTCACAGCACCTTTCTGGCTTACGCTTGCTGTGTGCTGTAAGTGCCAGCAACTTCAGCAGTGTAATTTTGAAGAGTCTGCCCTGTGGCAAGTGTCAAGTCTTTACATGGTTTTTTTATGAAATTATTGGAATTAAAAGTAATTCTTCTTTTCTGAACTCTGAGGGCATGCTAAGAGCTGACTTTTGGGTTTTTCCAGGTGCTCTGATAATATTTTTGAAGCAGCTGCAAATGTTACTGAGGCTAGGCTGGATGAGGAGTAAAGAGAGTTTTCTACCCTGAACATCAGCCTACCACCCAAGCCATTGTATGCCATAGTAAATACATCTACTAGAAGCAAGCACAGCATCTGTGTATTTACTGAAATATTTAGACAATCAGCTATTTAACATGTCTGAAAAATGCCTCTCATCAGAGCATGTCCTATTATTTACCCTTGCTGTTACATCACCTTACTTCCTTTCTTATGGTAGCTTTCAGTGTTCTTCATCTGTTATTCTAAATTTTCTTTCTCTTCTCTTCCTAGATTGTCTATTTTTGATGCACTATGTCACCGCTTCCTAATCCATTTTACTTTCTTATCAATGTCACTGCCTCTTCCCCAGTTTGGCCTAATTCCCCACAGTGAATGTAGCCAGAAGCATGTGGGGAAGGTGGTCAGGGTTCTGGAGTTTGACGTCTGGCTCTGTTGCTGTGTAATCTCTAGAAAAATCTGCACTTTTTTTTCCTTTTTCTTCCCCTCTTTTTTTCTGTGTTTCACTTAGTGAAGACTAAGTGGGCAGTGTCTTGCATCTCTCATTGCATTTAACATGAGCTGGGTGCATGCACTGGGGTTTGAATTTTGGCACCTGAAAGGCAGCCAAGGTATGCCATAATTTTATTTTCTAAACATGACAAAAATAAATGCATTTACAGGGTTTAGTGTATCAAGTTTCACCTGTTTTAGGGAATCTGCAAATCTCTGATGGCAGTGCTTGTTAAATACTCCTGTGTTGCAGTGATAGCTACAGCCTAAAATGTTAGAAGGGAGGCTTCCTAAGTATGAGCACAGACCTGATGAATACTTTTGACGTTGTTCTGATCTGTAATACATTTGTTCCAATTACACCTGTTAGAGCCACATCAACTGGGCCAAATCTTGGGGATTTTGAAACTATGTAAACAGCTTAAAATAACATTAATCTGAGAGATACATATGTGGGCTGATCTGCACATCTGCCCATGCATCTAACAGAGTTAATAATGGTACTTACTGTAAATGATCCTTTAAAATGCATATGTACAAATTATTTTTAAAATAAAACAATTTGTAGAAAGTAATTTCTTAGCCCATCAAGTTGCATGCTGTTGAACAGATTTACACACCTCCAGAAACAGCATTATTTTTCAGGGAGATTTATAAATTGTGTGTGACCTCTCTTGGACTTGAAATAACATTGTCAAATGTAGGCACATACTAATTTCTACTCCTCTCAGGAAAATCCTGCAACTTGTAAACACCAATAGATCTTAGGAATGCTGCAAATGAATGTTTCTGTTAGTAAAGAAGTGTTTGTGACTCTGCTGTGTGGAAAGTAATGGATCTGCTAGGGCTGCTGACTGTGTCTGATTTAGGCCATGCATATTCTGTAATTCTTCCATTGTATTCAGCCATTTTTTCAGCATAAATTGCTACTGGTTTCACTCTCTTGTTCCATGTAAAGGGTGCACTTCGCAGAAGGTATTAAATCTGCATCCTATGAACCTAAATTTTTGAAGCCTTTTTCTCACTTGTTGCAGAGATGAATAATCTGTGACTGACCTACACACATGCTGCAGTGTCCCTTGTAAACAACCAAATCCTTGAACATTTTACATGACCTTCATCAAGAAGCCCTCAAGAGCTTGGTTCTCTGGCTTCCAGCATGGCACATACCTGTCATGTATCTCCCCTGTTGCTGATCCCATCCTGCCACACTGTCTGCTTCTGCCACAGAAGAGATTCCTCACTCCAGCCACTTGGGTGCAGGAGCAGCTCTCAGTGGTGGTGCAAGTCGACAGCTGCTTGATGAGGGCGTTGGTGGGATCACGGGAAGTGAAAGAGAAATTGAGGTATACACAAGTTCACATGGGGAGAGATTCTATTTCATGTGGCACAGGTCTTCAGGACATCAGAGTATAAGAGAAAATGAGAGCCAGCCATGCCTATGGAGAAGCTGCTTTGCTTCTAGAGGAACCCTGAGAGGCTTTTGGCTTTCCCACTTCACATTCTACCAGGGGTCTGCTTTGCCTTGCAGAGAAGTAGTAAAGTCCTGTTGTTAAATACAGTCTGAGCAGAGGTACCAATTTGCAGATTTGCATCTGTCATCGAAGTGGAAAGAAATTTGACATTTAACACAATTTGGCATTCTACCTCTATGGGGAAAAATACAGTATGTCTTTCCTAAAATTGCCTTCATTCTTTTGTGAAGGAACACAGTGTAGGAAGTAGCAAACTGAGGTAGCACAGTAAAGAAAATGGAGATGGAGAGTTTTGGGACTGCACAATGCAGTAAGAGAAGAATCAGGAGAAGGTTGTGATTTGGAGCTGCAGGGATGTGTGCCAGGGGGATGGGAGAGCAAGACGAGAACAACAGGGTATAAAATGGCTATTCACTATGTTGTCAGAATGGTGCAATGGCTCCAGAAAACTGGCTATGCTGTTTCATAACCCCGATTGATTTGCCCTACTCAGTAGGGAGGAACAAAAGAGTCAGATTGTATTGATGAACTTGGTCTTAACAGTTAGTTTAATTATTTCTTTTAAAAATCAATAGAATTATCATATGAGAAAGTCTTACGCAGTTTCAAGTTATTGATTATGTGTCATATTTCAAATAATGCGAAGGGAAAAAAGTATGTTTCTAGGCAAAATCTTCATTATGATGGAGGGAGTAAGACTGAGGTTACATGCTCTTATGCTATCTAAATTACTGCTGTGGAAATTGAGTAATTACTCCCAGGAGAATTACCATAAGGTGAAAAGAGTTAGGGTTAAACTTAGGAAAAAAAAATCTGTATGAGATAAATGACAAAAATGTTTTAATTGTGATATTTAATACTTTAAGTAATTGCATAGCAAAACTCTGCAGTGACATAAATTAATGGTTTTAAATTTCTTTTAAACTAAGTTGTCCAGAAGCCTGTACAGGCATCTCTTTATTAGTATGTAGATATAAAGTCCATTTAAGTTTATAATTCTGACATCATTACAGTACATCTGTTAAATATGCTCCCTACATGTGTGCACAGCCTTCACTTGATTAAAAATCATCCTTTGGACACTGTCACAGTGCTGGCTCTAGGGGTGGGTCTATAAAATTCACTGTACTTAAGAGATATAACAATAAATTATATTTTAAAGCCGTATTTGTAATTGAAATGGGCAATGAGGCACCATGGGCTCAGTGACACTCAATTACAGCTCCTTTCTCCTTCTCAGTTTGTCTTGCTGCCTTAACTGCCTGGCAGCCTTGAGCCTTCTTCCCTAGCAGCAAGCGGAGCAATGAACCCCTGTGTTCCTGGGACAGCTTATGCCTCAGCCTACCTGGTTGTTTCTCTGAAGAACCACCCAATATTTGGCTAGTCAAAACCAAGCTTTTCAGAAGATGGGCAGAAAGGAACAAGGAAGAATTTCCAGTTCCTCCATGACTGTATTACCTTCACTTGCTGACTCATACCACGTATGCCTTTTTAACAACCATGACAGAGTTATCCATTAACAATGGCAAAGGAAAAAAAAATCTTGTCTGGATACCCTGACAATGAGATTTTTGAACAAAGAGAAAGTTAACAGGCAAGCTGGTTCTAGACCCAGAAGTGAGAATGTCTACTATATGCATCAGTATGTTCT
>VZTT01059668.1:62091-79436 GCA_013400855.1 Buphagus erythrorhynchus | reverse complement strand
AATACTTTGTGAAAGGGAGGGAGAGAGGCTCAGATTCTTTTTTTTCCCAGCAGAGCAAGGCTTCTCCCTCTGTGTGCCTGTGGGATATTAATGCAAAATGGGATTGGCCACTGATCCAAGTTAAGATTACATGATTTGACTCTTGTACCAGGAAATAGTTAGCAGATGTCAGATAATCTCTTATCATGTGAATATTTTACTCAGGTAGTGCTTTAGGTTTGGGGATAATATACTTTGCTCTTTCAGTCTAATACGCATAGAGAGTGTAACATACAACATCTGTTTTGCCTACGGGAGCTACAACCAGCGCCTCTATAATTAATAGTATTACATCTCCGTCATGAGCACCCGGCAAATTATTAGAGTCATTCAGAGGAAGCAGAGCTGCTAATGGCACAGCAGGCAGTTGGGTTTGAGCTTTCTCTACAGGCCTTGTTCCAGGCTAAAAAACATGGTGTTCCTGATACTAGCTATGAACATCCTTCCTTACCACTTCTTGGCAGAATGACTATTTCTGTTGGGTGGCCTCTGCAAAGTTTGTGGTGGCATTTCTGTGCTGTTGTCCTAACATGTCATCAGGATCTGCTTAACAATTTTAACATTGCTTCCTGGGTAGACAAGGTACAGCATCAGGAGAGTTCTGCCGTGGAGCTGGGTCTGGCTGGCTCCTCACAAGCTGTGCCCTTTGTCCATCAGCCCAGTTGCTCGTGTCTCCCTGTCCTCAGCAGGACAGAGAGGCATGGCCCTACTGACAGCTCAGGAATGTCCTCACATCCCCATGCAGCTGCTCCTGTCACAGAGGCTTTAATCTCCAAATATCCTTCTAACTCTTCCCCCTCTGGACTTGCAGAGGTACCAGCAAAAGCTGTAGCCTCTGTGTGCTTGTTGCACTGACCAATTGTCAGACTCCATATGGTGCCACTGATGCTCTTGGGATGCATTGCAGTATCTGGTATGTATATTGCTTTCTAATTTATGCTTTATCCTCTTCCTTTTTACAGCAGATGAGCTATTTAACAGCTACGTGGGTGTTACTGTGGTGACTGTAACCAGGCAAAACCATGCAGTTTGTACTGAGTTAAGTTTTGCATTTGTGGACTTGGAGATGATTAAGAAATTGTTAAGGGCTTGTTGTGTTTTTTTGGTCTTCCCTGCAGAACAGAGAGAGGCTTCTCATGAACTTTCAGTTACACACCATGAAGGAGAAAGGTATCATTCATCTTCAAATGCTCAAGTGTATTAATATCTATACACAAACATTACATATTAGGCAAACAAATGTTATGACTTCTAGCTAGTTAGTGATTTAAAAGGTGTTTTCTCAAACCATAATTAAGATTGTTTAGATATTTGACTCTTCATTTCTTTGTGCTTTGTTTGGATTTCTTGTTACATTTAATTTTACCCTCGAAGTTCCAAGATTTATAATTCTTGGGGTTTGAATAAATGCATTATCCCTCCGTATTTTACTGTAAGTCACTGCCATATAGTCTTACCTTTGCTTCCATCTTCAGGGGCTTTTTTTCACTTTTATAATATAATTTCCCTGCAGTAGGAGGCTTTTTTTGGGAGATGGCATTCTGTGATTCTCACCTGAGGAGTGCCTTTGCAAAAAAGATGAGAATGTGCTATCTGGAAGATGTGATTATTACTCTTGAAGTTTAAACTGTAAACTGTGTGAGTTTTGACCCCAAATGTACCATTCTAGCTTAGGGTTTTAGGGATATAAAATTGAACAAGTACAGCAATTAATGGAAATTAGAATTGTAGTACAAACTTAAATTCCTAATAAATGGATAGTTGTAAATTAATCTCAGCAATTAGACATAATAGCTATTTTCCTCTAGTGTGCAACTCTTAAATTTTACTAAACTCTAATAATAAATTAGAAGAGTGATAAACTGTTTCTCTAAGCTCATTTGAGACAAGAATTGCACCAAATGCCACATTTCTGAAGGACTCAATTTTTAAATGCTAAGAGAGGACTGAGTTGAAAACCTCCACAATATTGCCTATATTCTGTTAACAGAGTCACTGAATGAAAGGGTAGGAAGGATATCTTTGTTCAGGTAGTTTGAGCACCTTTCTATTACAGCCATTCCATTTCACCTCCTCAATTTAGTGCTGAGCCTGGTAGTTCGATGTGACAGCAATAGATCCCTCAGTAAAGCATCAAGTCTTGATCAGAAGGCTTGCAGAGGGAGAAGGATAAGGTGGAGAATGGCTTCTTTCAGTCATCTGCTTCAGCTGTTAACCACCCCATCATCAAAAAATCTATGCACTTTTTTCCCCCACCCCCTATAATGCCCAAACAGGCATTATAGGGAGGATAAGGAGCAGCTTTATATGTTTAATGAACCTGCTCTGGGTTCAGTGTAGCCTTGACAGTGGAACTGTGACTGTATTTCTGTAAAAATGTCTACAACTGTGAAATACATTCATTTCTGAGTCCACAGAGCTGCACAACAGGGCCATTCACAGTTTAGCAAGAAGGACAAAGAACCAGAGAGGAAAGAAAGAAAATAGACAATGAAGAGACATATGTGTTGCATGACTCTCCTCTGGTAGAAAAGATCTTGGATGTGTACAAACGCAAAAAAGAAAATTCATTCTTCTGGTAAATAGTGCCATCTCCTTTTTATTCTTTTATCCCCTAGTACTTAACATAATCTCGGTGTGTTTAAAAAAATAAGTGTAATGATACAAAAGAGGCTGCAGTGACTCCTCTGGAGCTGGATCCATACTACACTGGGACCTGCCCTGCCTGCCCCTCTTTTTGCCATCATGTTTGTTCCCTTAAAATAAGCAACTGTACAGGACACAAGTATTGTCCAGATAGAGTATCTAAGTCTTCCCTTTATTCCTTGAATCATCTGGCTTTGATTGCAGACTACTCATGCCAACACAAAGTGAAAGAAAACTCCAACCCTGAAGAGTAAGTACAAAGGAGAGAACCAAGCAATCCTGTGAATCAATGTTGCCTTTTGGGTGGCATTCTGCATCCAGGATCTGGTGTTTCAGGAAAGGCCCATAGCTCTGTGTCTTCTGTTACTTTTGATCACTTTAACCACCTCAATAGCAAAGGTCTTTCCTTAAAATCCTCATTGTTCATTGCTCTTGCTTTACATTTGAAATCTAACAGGCACAATGCAAACCTTGTGTTTGCAACCTCCAACTTTTCCCCATGCCACTTGGTATTGTGCCACTTGCATTGATTTGTCTACAGTATATTTAACAGATAAGAAATATACTGTGGCAGAGATGTTTTCATCCTGTCACCTGGTATTTTCAGAATATTTCCATTGGAAAGCTTGCTCTAGATTGTATGCTGGAAGATATGAATGCCATTGAGTGTAGTTAAAAGGAGGGATGGCCTTTTACAGCACCCATAACCTGGATTTGCCCTGGAAAATTTTTTGGGGAAGGTGTGATGAGGGAAGCTTGTCCCAACCCCAAACAATGACCAGGAGGATATCTTTGTGAAACATTATTCCACACCTGGAGGAGAAGGGTTGTGAACCTATGTGCACACACCATGTGTTTTTCTTCATACTATCCTTTTCAATTCAAACAGGGGGAAGCAGATAGACCCTTGCATTCCTTTCTTCAGTAATTAATTCAAGAGAAGTGCCTAAATCACAGAGCAATTGCAAACTGAGCACTCAGTGATGGATAATCTCTATTGCTTATTTTGAATTCATTTTTTCCTCTATCTTCTCAAGCCAGTCATGTCATTATTTTGTTCTCATTTCAGGCTCTTCCATTCAGTCTCTTGTAACCTGCTTGCACACAAATCATTATTTCATTTTATCTGGAGGTGGCTGGACTGATGATAATATTTAATCCGTTTCAGGAAGTTTTAGAGGTTACCAGCATCAAGGAACAACAATTTCCCTTACCTTCTTTATTAAATGTATTATTTTTTCAATAAAGTATTATTCAACCACAAAATAGAAGCATTCTTGAAATTTATACTTGTTGCAGATATCATATTCTCTTCCACCAACTTTGAAATAGTTACATAAACCAGAAAATTAAAAACATTTTTTATGATAAAAACCTGGGCAAGGAAGAAGTTGATTCTTTATTTCTAGCTTTTTAATGCAATAAGCACATTTTTAAAAAGAGTAACATTTTAGGCAGAAGATGAACTGATTAGCAGAAGTTAACAATATAAGTTGCAATTAATTTTGTAGCTGTTTAATATATAACATTTTTAAAGCATCCTTTTCACTGTTCCCAGGTGTAAAATCTCCCAAGTAAGGAGTTGAGATTAGACTAGTCTTGAACTGGTATGTTCCAGTCTCTGACTGGAAGTGGGATTTCTGTATAGGCTGCTATTACGTATCATACCCTCAGCTGGTCTTCATAAAAAGGCCAGCTGAAGTATTGCTGAGCCTGTGGAAATAGGAACAAGTGTTTCCAGTGTTATCCCAGAAATGTTTTAGTTGTTAGTAAAGGGCCTTTGCTCCCATGAATTCCAGTCTTGATGGAAATGACTGATGTTCTCTGTCATACTCCAACGAGTATGTGAAACATTAAGAATTAATGATGCATTCAAATAATGGAAAAAATCTCTTCCAGCTGATCTGGCTGTCCCTTTACTGGAAGGATCACTCTCCATGTGAGAATGGTTGTGACTGTGCTGGTTGGGTGTAACGGGGCAACAGACTCCCTATGAGCTTTTGCATGTGGGACAGAAGGAAGTGTCCATTCTGTGAGAATGCAAGGTCTTCCTTGCACATCTCTATGAATGTACTAGTACTAATGGCAGAAGCCACAATTCCCTTTTTAATTAAAATGGTCAACGTTACAATAAAAATATGCTTTCTTCATTTATTCTGTAATTTTAGTTAGACTAGTTCAATGGGTTTGAAGCCTAAAGCATGCAGTGTTGATGGAGAAACACTTCATCCCTTTGTTATATGGGCAGTTTGTATCTTCTTGGATTTTTTCTTGGGAAAAAAAGGAAGATGTGACAGCTTGACAGATTTACATCTGTTTTCTGTGCCTCATAGTAAATTTNTTTATATATTCTTTCCCTGACCATTCAGAAGTTGAAATGTCCCCAATGTAAATTCAAAGCCAGCACACAGATATGTACTCTGCTTTGCACACCTAATCTTCTCCATGTAATATGAATAAAGCATGCAAAATACTGCCACAATCATCTGTTAAAATATAATCTAGTTTACAGCCATTCTATAGAAGTCCTTCAGATGTGTGAGCAGTCTACTCCATAGCCACAGTGTTTAGAGGATGGAATGACATTTGTACTACTCGTGCTCAGGTTCCCTGAATTTAAATTCAGAGGCAGTTTTTATCAGGTAGGACAGAGGACTCACTTCCATCTCAGAGAAACATAACTTTGAAAATTATATGTATACCTTGGTGGGATATGCCTGTGAATCATGAAGAGAGAAAAAAAATTAACTCTGCAAATTTGTATGCATGTATTATTTCTTGTCCTGGAAATAATTTGATTTTTTTTTTAATATACTTTTGAATTTGCAGAGAGATGGTTTCTACAGAGCTCCCTGGTGTTAATTACATTAGCATTTTATAGGCTGCTCATGTAAACTCTTAAGCTTTCATGGCTCTCATTATTCCTTTTTCATATAGCACAGTTCATACTGGCTCTTACTGCTGTCTAATTTTGGTTGGGATTTTTATGTGACTCCTCAGCTGCAAGGAACATGGCCTACACTTGTTTGAAACTTTTCTTGTTTGTGTAAACCTGCTATTGGTGTCCTTTTCTTCCTTTCATATTGTAACTCTCTAAGAACTTAAGTTGCTTGTATTTGTTACGAAGGTCAATTACTCTAGATAGCAAATCCAGATCTCATAATACAGATGGGAGCCCAGAACTTTTAGATGAGAAATGGAAATCTCTTCTACCTTTGTACCATTATTTTGGTTGTTCCACAGATACAGAAATCCACTGTTGAATTGTCCAAATAAATTATTTTAATAAATAGTGTTCCTTATTCAAAGAACACATGCAAATAATTCCCAGCCAAATGTTAGTTATTGACTTCTAAGTTAATGCTCTTTTTGAAGCGATCCCAGTATCACTTTTCTCTTTTGGGCATCTGAAATTCTTTAAAGCAACACGTGGTTTCTCACCTTTCTATAGAAAAAGGTAATTTCTATATAGGGTGAAGAAAAATGTAATTTAAATAAAAGTGTGTTTTATTTTGGGTATTAATGTCTATAACAGCAGCTCTCCTGAACAGAGAGAAAACATTTCTATCTAAAAAGATCTTAATAGTTATCCTTGTTATATATTCTATGGACAACTCAGATAGGGTTTTTTTAAGTCTGTATAAGATACTGAGAGGAGCAAAGCTTATGATTTCACAAGTCTTATGAGGAAAGGATGTTCTGTCTTGTGCATTAATGTGTTTCATCAGAATTCCTGGGAATCTGTCCAGCTATACATAGCAAATATTTCACATACCAATAAAATAATTCCTCAGTAACTCAACCACTCAGCACAAATGAGGCTTAATTTATGATGGATATCTGCACCTGTTAAACAGTGAAATAGGCTCCTGACATAAGTGATTCTTTCATGCTGTTATTTCTCTTAATATTTTAAAGATCATATCTACCTAGATTCACCCCAAGACACTTTTAAAGATCATGATTTCAAAAACAATATCCACATTCTGAAATTTCATCTTGAAGAAGGAACATATGTGATTTTGAGCTAAAGTGTATATATGAAGAGTTTAGATCAACACCATTATAGGAAGGCATAAAACATGCCTATTACTGAATTAGGCATTTGTTTTGTATACGTAATGATAAAATCAATATGAGGCTCCATCAGAGGAGAGATCCCTCAGCCTCCATCTTGCTAGCACTCAATCAAGAGATTGAATTAGCAAACTTCAAGGGAGAGAAATGTTTCTCCATTTTTTGACAATCCATATTACACTAATTTGGACAGCTTTTACACAGAGCTGCACCAGTTTACCCAAGCATTGCTTTCAATATGATTTCATTAAATCAATGCAAAAGGTTGTGTTGACCTTTTAAGTATACATTTAAATCTGATCAGTGGAGCTTAAATCAATTGGGAACTGATTTTAGACAACTCTTAAGGCAAATAAGTATGTCCACATGGGGCTCCTCAGCTGTTCAACGAATTGATGTGAAATCCAATTTAAATTAAGCCACCACAAACAAACCACTGTTGTGTTGTAGGTGAGTCCCAAATGTGCCCTCCAAGTTCTTTGAGAACTTTCTTTCTAACTTGAACAGAGAACCCAAGAGAGATACAGTTAATGGAGTGAAAGCTGTTCATCCTTGTCAGGAAAGGAGGAATGACTATAAAACACAGTAAAAAGCTTTCAAACAAACATCCAGGGTTCAGCCAAAAGCTATGTTTGTAAATCTGTTCCCTATTGTTTTTTACTCTTTTCTCTTGGCAGCTGTAACTGTAGTGAACAAGGCAGAAATGCCACCACTCACCAGATTCTGGCAGGAGGAAGCCTCCTCCATACCTCATAGGTTTAAAAGTTCCAAAGTGAGTTTAAAAGAAATCCCCTCTAGTTCATGATTGCTAGGGATTGGGATACCCAAGGTTTTCAACCTTCAGTTTGCCTTTGCAGGAGCTTTGGTGTTTTCATAGTGTGGATTATTGCACTCTCCTAAAACATCACTGAAGACCTTTGCAGGACTGCAGAGAAGCCCCATGATCTTCACAGCCCTTAAGTCTACAGGGGGATTTCAAAGATTTTGCTCTCAGAGCAAAGAAAGAGGAGATGCAAAATGAATTTCATTCCATATTGATTTGGAATGCAAATAAGATGGAATAAGATAGGTATGTTTGAAGGGAAAGATTACCCAATAATTTCTACATTTCAACAAACCTGTAACCTGGGTTTTAATGACTGAGTTTTAAAACACCAACAATCATAGAATCATACAACAAAATAGGCTATGAGAGAAAGCAGGGGTAAAAGCAGTAAATAGGAGGAAATAGTACAGTAAATTAAGGGAAAATTGGTTTAGTATAAGCAACTGCCCGAATTATTAATCCAATAACATGGGAATGCAAGTTGCACTCCTGAATTTCTGGTGGCTATTGGTCCCTCAACCTCTCCCACCCACTCTTATCCAGATAAATTGTCATCTTCTCCATTTTCCCCTGTTCTAGAACTGAAGAAAGTAAGTGAACAGTTTTCCTTACAGTCTCCAAAATGTTTCAAATATTTGACTGTTTTTCTGTATGAAAGATGAGTTTTAAGGGCCCTTCAATTTCACACTCCTTTCTAACAGGAGTTTGCTGTTTGATAGGCATTTTGGAGCTCACTTTGCCAGTCCAAACCCCAGCAGGAGAGAAGTAAATGCAAAGGTAGGTTCTGGTATGAACAAAGGGAGGTAAGAGAATAGGCCTTTGTTTTGTCTCCTCCAGGGATTCAAAAGGGTCTGGTGGTGACTGCTAATGGTTTGGGTGTGTGTTGTACTGGTATATTTCTGGCCTCATTCCAGCTTTCCTGGTTCCTCAAAACTACTTACAATAGTCCCATTCAAACTTGTGGAAATTATTATCTTGGATGGTTTCAGACTCGCAAAAGGTTACGGGACGTGAGTGAACTTGAACATAAGCATCTTCCATGATAAACTCATGAGTATTTCTGTATATTGAGGTAAAGAAATTAACTCCATGGTACTAAGTGGAGTAAACTCAGAACTTTCTATGCGTCTTGCTGAACCCTCCCCAAAGCTGTTGCATCTTGTTCTATTCTTTTATTTTTTTAAGTCTTGTTGACTGCAGGTGAGTGAGACTGTGTTTCTAGTGCTGGATATGGCTCTTTCCTCTTTCTCCTAGGACAGGTCAGTGAATCCTTAAACTGGGTTGAGAAATAAAATTTATGGATGTGTGAGCAGAAGAGGAAAGAAAAAACACAAAACTCCCACCATGACTGGAGAGGAGAAAATAAGCGACTATGTCACTTTGCACTGGTAGATTACCAAAAGCAAAAACTACCAAAAGTAAAAAATACCAAAGCAGTAGGCTCTGCACTTACACTTGCTTCTCTGCTTGCTCCTATCTTCTGCTTTTTCTGTGGCTGTCAGAACTGGGGAGCTCCTGTGTTCTGATCAATGAAAGCTTGCTGCCTGAAATGGCCCTTCTTTCCACTGATGTTCTGGAGATCTAGTTGTGCTGAGTTTGGAAATTAAAGGAAATGGTGTTTAACACAGCGAGATACATTCAAGGTATGTTCAGTATAGAACTGGCAGAGACACCATCCACCATTGTGGGATTTTCTGACCTAGATGCTGCAATGAACTTTCCAGTGAAGTCCAAAGCAAGGCTAACGTCAGTATATTGTCTTTATGTAGGCATTTGTAACAGAGAGTGGTTAAATGTTACAAACAACCACAATGCCAGAAATACTGAGCCTCATAACAGAGTGGTTAAACACCAGAAATACTTTAAATCCTGCCTTCTGAGGACTATCTGAGTTAGGTACCACAACTTTTTGTTCCTGCTGATACGGGAGGCAGAGGACTGATGGCTCCCTCATTCTTGGCTTCTTTTTCAATATCCATATAGTTTTTGTACCAGAAATTGCCATGTCAGTGGGCCACCAATTTTTTCCCCCACTCCTTTGTGTCTTTCTAAGAAGAAATTATATAAAATTAGTCAATTTTTTTGCCCTGAAATCACATCTGAACTCACTACAACATCCCCCCTGCCAAAAACCAAACAAAACCAACAGTAGCAACAAAACTCATCAAAAAAGTGACAGAAAAGCTTGGATCTTCACAGTTTTCAATTGTCACATGGTGCCTTTGCTATGACTGCCAGGGACTTCAACAAGATGTTTTTACTAACAGCAGCATCTTTCCTATTGTGACAAAGAAGGATGGCAAAGGCTAATGAATTGTGTTTTACTGAGCAGAGCCTGCAGTTAGGAACTTGATTCCATTAAGAGATCTTTGGAGCAATTTTGGGTTACTATATTTCTTGGAAAAAGAAAAAAGAATTAATACAGGAAGACAAATGCAAAGCTACAGCTCAATGGTTGTCACCTTTCATTCAAAAATTATCAAAATCTTCGATTCAGTGGAGGTAGCTTCCAGACCTCTCTTTTTTTTTGAAATTTTTTTGTCTGATTTTAGTGCTTGTTCCCTCTGTATGACTCTCTCCCCATGTTCAAGACTGTCAGGGAAAAGCTGTAGATAAGAATATGTGTAAACAGTGTTTTAGTGTCTCCCACACAGCAGTCTGGAACTGCCTCCCCTTGTGTTTCTGAAGGTTCATGGATTTCCCAAATCAGTAGGAGTTTATTGATTTATATGCAGGCAAGCTTGTGTTACTACTTTGGTTACTCTTGTGCTTTTTCCTGGCTACTGCTAATTAGCCTAGATCTTCCAGTGTTGTTTACATGCAGTAGTAAATGAATATAACTACCTGTATTGAGTTATCATAATGCTCTCTCTCTCTCGCCCTTTTTTTTAATGCTCCTTAAAAGAATAAAAGCCACTTTGATAACTCTTATCTGAGCAATGAAAGAGATCCAGACTGTGACCTGATACTCAGATGGTGCAGTCTCCTGCACTTGGACTATCCCATAGCCTCTTGTCACCTCATGCAGTTCTTTTGGGATACTCGGGTTAACAATCATCACTTGCTACTGTTTTCCTATTAGTTACCCTCTGAAAGGCTTGTCCTCTCTTCCAATTACAATCCTAGCCTGTCTCTGACATTTCATTGGGATCCCAGCTCAGGTTAAAGATTCTTTCTCTCTTCCAAGCCCTCACTCTTCCCTGTGTACACATTTTTTTTCTCTCAGTTGCTGTAGGCAGTCTCACCCTCCTGCCTCTTCAGCCTTGTAATTAACAGAGGTTCCCAGGCTGCAGCTAACCTAGAGGTGTGGCGACTCTTGGGGCTTGCCTCCCCAGGCTGCAGGCGGCGTGGAGAGTCCTGGCTTCCCGGAGGCCTTCCGTGCAGGCTGGGAGCCTGGCTGTGGAACGTTTCCTTTCCTCTGAGCAGAAGGCGGGATGCTGCTTTCTCTCGGGAGGTGGCAGCACAGCCAGATGCGATCAGCCTATGCAGTCTGACGCCCAGAACTGCACAAGGGTGGCAGGGAGGTGGGGCTGGTGTTGGATTCCTTCCGCTGGGAGCAAGGATTAAGATGGGGAGCACAGGGGTGCTCATGCATAGGAGGGATAGCTTCAAGCCCTTTCTTGAAGCGGAATTGAATCAGCTCAGCATCCTCACGGTAACATACTGGGATCCCTCTGTCCTGAGCGTGTTCCTCTGTATCAGCTGCAGCGGATTGTTATGCATGGTGTGGGGTCCGAGATGCCCGCTGTGAAGACAGTGTCATTTGTGTGGAGAAAGGCTCTGCAGGAGTTTGGGCAGAGTCAGTACGTATGGTGGGTTTTGCAAGCACTCACTTTCCTGCAGGATGCCACAATGGTTGCATGTTATTTTAGCTATCGAGCAGTTTAAGGTAAAATGCCAGGAGAAAGGAAGAGCAACAATCAGTCACCATCCCATTAAATGCTACAACCTGCTCCTCTCTCAGAAGCTCATCTGTTCTTTTTAGCCAGTTTGGAGGCTCCCATTCTCTCCTGAGGTTTTAATAATGGATTATAAAGACAGGGGTACTATATGGGGTTTAATGTGGCCATCACACATAAAACATACACAGAGGCGTTTGGTGTTTGGGTGTTTGGGTTTCCACAGAAAGCAAGCACAGTCTGGTCCAAAAATCTATGGGATATATTGCTTAATCTACCCCTCTGGCTCTGTTCTCTGAATTCAATTTCTCTATGCCAAGCACACTGAATCAACTGGAGATGCTACAGAGCTTTGCTGGGAAGTTGTTTGCCTACTTCTTGAACTTTGAGAAAGTTTTGTGGCAACACAAAATAATCGTAGATTCAGTTTTGCCCCAACAATAATTTGTGAATGCTGTCTGTGGGCTTGTGCATCCAAAAGCAAAGGGCGCTAGAAATCCCAGCTTAGGCAACTCAAATAATTTTACTAGCATCAGCAACTGGAGGGCAGCCAGCCAGTCAACCCTACAGTTCTTTAAAAAGTAATAAAGTGCACCTGATTTTTGCTCCTTGGATGGGAACCACTGACTGGCAACTAGTCCCATATACCAGGTAATTCCTGCTTGATGCTGCTTAGGGCACCACTGAAACCACACCTTAAGCAGGCAGCACTGAGAGGGTGAAGCAGAGAAAGGCAAGAGAAAACTTGAGGTTTACAAGCACTTAGAAAAGAGCCACCTCCCTTTTTTTCCCCCTCTTTGCTCCTGGCAGTCTTGGAAGGCCCATTCTTACTCTCATGACTTGCTCTGAAGAGCGTTTGAAAGTGCTGCAATTCTCTTTCTGAACAGTTTTTTCCTGAGTGACCCAAGGGCCCCAGAAAGATCTTTCACACTGGAGGACTAGTCATGATAACTGCTCATCTTCTCTGGGGCTGGAAAGCAGAATGCAAACAGCTCGGGCAGTGAGGACTAAGCAAATCCACCTTTCCTGTCTGCATTTTCCTTGTAACACAGTTCTGGAGGATCCTCCCACTGCCATGTGGATCCCTCTGCCCTGGAGGGACAAGTTGTGTCAGCATGACCCCCACCAGGCCTTCTGCCTGGTCCCTGTGCAGGTGCAGAGCCAGGGCTGCAAGCAGCCACCCCTCCAGGAGCAGTTCCACAGCAGTCCAGTCAGGAACATGCATTCAAACAATGCATGTATGGAGGAGGGAAGCATTTGAGGGATAAATCCTACCTAGGACAATGTTGGTGACTGCAGAAAAATAAACAACAAACCACCAGCAGAATAAATGTAAAGGAGAAAGGCAGTGACCAAACTCCAAGACACTGGTTTTGAAAGGTTGGTGGTACCTTGCCTTTTGGAACAGTCTTTGACAATTGGGAGAGAGTTTGTCTCATTTTAATTGGGAGTAATCGTATTCACAGCAGTTGTCACATGTCACCTAGTCTGTCTGTCTCCCTGCCTTTTCAGTTTGGAAGCCTTCTCTTTTTTCCCCTGCATGTCGCAGAGATTTGAAAAATGATCCATTCTTCAAAGCATCCCTGATAATTTGGACCACTGTTACACTTCTTTTGAGACTGATGCCTTTCAAAGCTGCAGCCTTTCTTCCTGCAGCAGCTCCTGACAACGCTCTATAACATACAGCCTTAAGAGGGGAAAACAAGTCTGAGGAGATACACTTTTACTAGGAGGAAAGACATTAGGGATGGCTCTAAAATCAACAGAAAACAGATTATTTCAAGCAAGGAAGGTAGCTTAGCTCTTTTTATGAAGTGCAGGACTATACTGTCACTAATTTCACTTTGCAAAGTGTACTGGAGATCTCTTAATGCACCTGTCGGTGAAATGTATCTGCATATACAGATCAGTAAATATTAATTAATTAAACATGCATATGCAATATGTATTCTGTCCTGCACCATGTTTGCTATCTTTTTTGTTTTCCTAAGAACAATTCCACCTTTTAAGCATGACTTAAGATCTGCGTTACTACATTGTTTTTGCTGCCAGATACTAAAAGATAAATCCAGACCACATGACTGCCGGCCACATGGCTTTACCCCATTGGCAACCACCTCCCCCTGGCGACATCAGCTGAGGTAGGGAGACTATAATTTTATACTACAGTAGTCACTTAAAGTGAAAATTAATGTTAACATCTCTCTGGTATGTGCATGCCCTAGTCTACATGTCTGATCAATGTCCTGGTTTCTCACTGAGAAAATGTCTCCTGCTAGAGACGTTGCCATACACATTTAGGAATTAGGGTTAAAATTGATGCCTCTATTAAGAAATCTTGCAAATTCTGCTTTGAAAAGAGCTATTTTCATGAAGGTGAAAAGTACATTTTCTCAAGCACCCAACTCCCATTTTCAAAATACTCATTTGCAATAGTCCTGAATAAGGAGCAACAGGACAGAAACCTGAATTTATGCAGCTGCAATGTATAGCAATAGAGATGCCCCATAACCAGGCAGCATCTGGGGAAAGGGGAAGTTCAGTGAAATGGAAGCTTTCCATGTAGGTAATGAGAGGCATTAAAGGGTGTTTACATGGTGGAAGGCATTTTTCTTCTTCAAACTTACCTTTATTGTCTGTGCAACTTTCAGGCTCAGCCTGACGCTGCAAATACTTAGGTATGTGTGTAAGTCAAGGCACAAGTGTTACATGTCCTTCAAATATTAATCCCAACCCAAATATTAAAAATTTTCCAACACATCCAATGACAGCATCATCTTGTTCTTACTGCAGATCCCTGCTTTAGGTTTAAGTCTATTTGGAGACAGCCAGATACCCCACCCCAGCAAGTACTGGGTCTCAGGAAAAAAGTTGTATGAACACAGCAAGACGGGTATAATGGAGCCAGACCAGAACAGTGCTGTTGGGCCCAAGTACGTATGAGAGGTAGAGCAGAGATATTGCTTGTCTGTATCTATGCAAGAGAATGGCCTTTTAGTGCTTCTACAACCTCCTCTTTCCCAAATCCATGGAGCGGCACAGTGTACAAATGGATTTAGAAGGGGTGGCTCTTCAGAGAAATCACATCTCCAGGGACCTGCAAAACTGGGTGAAATTTCAAGACCTACAGTTGTACTGCTGGGGAGCGTATTGCCCTCAGTTTCCATATCATGGGGAATATTACCACGGACCTTCTCGGGAAGGTATTGATGGAAGAAGCTCCCAGAACCAGCTCCTGTGCCTGTCGTCTCCATCCTTGCAACAGAACAGGCACGGCTTGAGCAACTCTGGCAGCACCTTTCAATCCATGTTGATTGTTACTACTGTAAGCCCAAATCGCACGCCATAAACGGCGCGCCCTGTCTCCAGCAATTCCATGTTCCTTTTTTTAAAAAAAACATGGACTGCGGGAGAACAAAAGGGCTACAGCAACAACACCGCCGGCCTCACCTCGTTCTGCATCGATTATGATGGGCGAAAACAAGTTAGAAGCTTACTGAGGGCTTAAGGCCCTCATGTGAAGAGGGCAGGGAAGCAAATCCCAAGGGATTGTAGTGCAGCGCTGTACCCAGATCCCGAACGCCGGTGGCAGAGTGATGAGCTAACTCGGCGCGGCCCCGCCCTGGCTGCCGCCCTCAAGAGCGCGCTCACGTGACCGCGCCCACGTGAGCGCGCCCTGAGCCCCCGCCCGCACCTGCCGGCGCCGGGGAGGGGGCNCCCGCCCTGCCGCGCACGCGCGCGGAGCAGGACGGGCCGATTCACGCACCCAAAATGGCGGCCGCAATGGATGTGGATACCCCCAGCGGAACCAACAGCGGCGCCGGCAAGAAGCGCTTCGAAGTGAAGAAAGTGAGGCCCCGCCGGCGCGCTCCTCCGGCTGCTCCCGGAGGGACGGGGTGGGGCTGGGGCCGGCCTGATGCCGGCGAGCGGGACGGAGAAGGGGGCGACTTCCTGCTCCCTTCACGGAGCCGGGCGCCCGGTTCCGCACCGGAGAGGCGGGAGGGGCGGGGCGAGGCGAGGCCTTCGGGGAGTCCTGGCGTGCGTCCTAGCCAATAGCTGAGGCGGGCCGCCGCACGTGCAGCGGGAGCAGGCCAATCAGCGGGCGCGGCTGGCGGGGGCGGGGTCAGGAGCAGGGGGCGCCGACGGGGCCATGCCGGCCGGGGGATGCCCTGGTCGGCGCTGCCCCGCTCGCTCTCCTCGGACGGCGCCGCCCCAACGGGCATCGGCTGTTCCGTACCCAGAGCCTCTGGGCAGCTCGGGCCGGCGAGCGGTGCTGGAGTGCTTCCGCCTCCCCATCACCCCCGGCCGCTGTGGCCCAGCCGCCCGGGCTGCTCCATGCGCTGCGTAAAATGCTTTCTACAAATGTCTATGGCTGACTTTTCTTGTCCTTATTTAAATCGATCCATAACAACGTGTTATTGAGCAAATGTTCTCATGCCACCCTGGCTTTGCCTCCTCGCTCAGAGCAGCCATAATATCGCTGTCCTATCCAGTGCCACCAGTTTGTCAGCTGGGTCACGGTAATGGTCCGAGGCTCTTCATGAGGGGATAGATTGTGTGGGCTAAGGTATAATTTGAGGAAAAGTGAACCCTAGACTGAGTATCAGTAAACATTTCCAGTGATTCCTGCTTGTAGATGAGTTTGTTTGAAATGCAGCTGCCATCAGTGATGATGGAAACCCCTGGATCTGTGCAGAAGGAAGTGTTTGGGTGACATATTTGTTTGTCATTTGGAAATAGGGACAGATATAATGAGAGTGGTAGGAAGTGGCATTATTTATGTCAGTGGGATTCCTCCTTCCCAGCAAGGTACCAAGACCTTTTTTGCATGTTTGGCTCAGTACAGATGTGTGAGCCATCAGAGTAGACCATGATGGGACAAGAGATTAAGTACTGGAGTGTATGGAAGAGATAAGGGTGCTGAGAACTTTTATCTCAGCTGCCTTGAAGTATGGATGAAGTCCATGAGAGATGAGTACTTCAGCCAGTCTTGAAGTTGGAAGATTGGGAGAAAAAAATGAGATAACTACTGATGCATGTCCTAAAAGATCTAGTGGTATTGTGAATACTTTTTATATCGGTACTAATGAAAAATTGAAGGGCTTATCAAAGTCGATACTGCCTATCAGTACTTGGAAGCCGGCATTCCTCCTTTAGTGTCCCAAACTCAGGGAGAGCAATGAAAACATTGAGATGGAAATGGAACACACTAGAGAAGGTTTACTATACTACAGTCAGTGCAAATATACACTGAAAAAATGCAAGGGGGGAAAAAGATCTATACTACTTAAGTGGTAAATGAAGATTATCCTGATTACCAGTACAATATTTTGGATTGCTTTGGATGTTGAAGGCAGGCCCATTTTTAAAATGAGTTTACAAAAGACCTGATTATGGATTTTGTCTGGAGGAATAAAAAGGTACCATGTTTTTCTGTGTAGCTTGCCCTAAAGTCCTCAAACCCTTCCCCTGAAGTAGCATGGGACAGTGCTATTACTTTTTTATATGTATAAATTAAGTCTTTGAAAGTTTGATTTGGTAGTACTTTGGAATGTTTATATCTAGCCTTGTTGATAGGTTGTTGCTTATCAACCTTTTGTAGGGAAGATTATTCAGGAGTCAGTGGAGAGTAGCATTAGAGATTTAGTTCTTGACCCCAAGTGCTCTGAAGGGTGTTTACTAGAAGAACTGCTGCAAATAATGGGAATTCCTCTTAACAAAAATGGCATTTGAATTGGTCTTTCTCCAAGGGACTGTCCTTTCCTACAGAATTGAGGATTTGGCATGAGCTGCATCCTTGCCATTGGATCTTGAATAGAAATCCAGATGTTTCTGTTTGTTTCACCAAAAAAAAAAAA
>VZTT01059668.1:25771-62052 GCA_013400855.1 Buphagus erythrorhynchus | reverse complement strand
AAAAAAAAAAAAAAGGTGGGGAGTGTGGGAGTTACAATGAATGTCTCCTTCCCACTTCAAAAACAAGGTATCTGGGAGGTTTATGAGGGGAATGTACCATTGCTTCCTAGTAACCTGAACTCATGATGAAGAATGACTCTGGACTTCTAAGATGTGTTTTTTCTTAAATATCCCAGCTTTTCTATTTCAAAAAGTACATGGGATCTTGAAGAATAGCGAGGATTTCTGTCCACTGTAAATTGAATCAAAACTATGTTTTTCTTTTTTCCCCCCTCTCTCCAGTGGAATGCCGTAGCTCTGTGGGCATGGGACATTGTGGTTGATAACTGTGCCATTTGCAGAAACCACATTATGGATCTATGTAAGTAAATGCGGGTGGGACACAGTTTGGACTTGTATGTGATGAGCAGCTGAAATTATCCCAGCTGAGGATATAATTCAGCAAAACTTTCGGTTAGTAACTAACTCTTCTGCTAATCTCTATTTTATGTAATGCTAAAGTCTCATAATCTATTTTTGTGACCTCTGTAACCATACTGCTTCTTCTCACCCTTTTCTTGTAAAGGGTAGGATCACTTCACACCAGATCAACAGACATGATGCTGCTGAGTGTATTTTGAATGCAACAAAGAAGAAAAGGAGGAATAATAAAGAGGAACTGAAATTATTCAGGGTTAGCAGGCATTGCTTACAAAGAGAGGAATTATATTTCAGAGCTGGGGAGTTTGCTATGAGTGTCAGCTTCTCAATGACACTCATTAAGATGAAATCTTGTAACACGCTCTGTGTCTGTGCCTGGCAAGGAAAGGCATGGACCAGCAAATTAATTTGATTCCTCATTCTATAAAACCTACCTTGCCTAACTAACTTAGTACGTGTTATAGTAGGGGGAATTTTGTTGCCACCTAGAAAATTATTTGTTCAGTTACAAAGGAGGATAATCAAATGCCAAAGTAAAAAGCAATACATTGTTAGTATTGGTTTGATTTTAATTTTTTTTTTCTGTATAATCTTGATGGTTAATTTCCTATTCATGAAATAGGTCTGTGTGCATGAAGTCACTGTTTCAGTCCCTTAGAGTGTTGGTAATGAGTACAAACCCATTTTTTTTCCTCAAAAATGACAAAGTACTGTTGACACCGTAACTGTTCATCTTGTTTCAACCATGAGGGACAGAAGACCTTTTAACATACCCCAGATAGACATTTGCCTCTATTCCTAAAATGTGAGGCTGGTGGAAACCCCCAAAACAAGACCCGGTCCAAGAACAGTGCCTGGGTATGGCCTGTCCTTATCCCATTGGAATAGTTTTGTTGCACTTTGGTTTTATGCATTCGCCTTTGGAACCAATGCTATTGGTAACTTCCTGTCAATAAGACTGTATGGAAATAAAACACTTCAGTGAGACTTCAAGCAGGAACAGCTACTGAGAGAGGCACCTGATTTTACTTCATGTTTAAATAACAATTACAAAATTACTTTCAGAAGCTTTGTTTGGGTGGGTTTTTTTGTTTTTTCTTTTTTTTTTTTTTAATAAAGAGAAAACACACCTTAACACACTGGTCTGAAAATGGGTTAAGCAGGTTCGTTCACTTCTCTTCTTGGGGACAGATATGTTTGTATTTTGAGCCAGCTACTGCCTATCCATGCTTCAGTTTATTCTTGGTTATTAAACAGGGGATGATAACACTAAAAAGAACAGGGATTATGAAATAAGTTGAGGTTCTTTAATGTAAAGATTTCCTTTTTAAGTGCCTCTAACCTGTACCATCTTGGAAAGAAGTTTTGAAAGAAGGTGGACACTGGACTACTACTTAGTCTCTCAGGTTTATAATATATTAGAGAGGAAAGCATTTTACTGAGAGACAAATGGAATTTCAAAGATTTATTAGAACATAAGTTACATTTATAGAATTTACAAATATATAGAATGAATATATAAAATCCTGTAATTCAAGGTAATTATTCATGATAAGAGGGATGTATATTAAGATTGGAGATGCTGGTGTGTTTCATTCTATCAATCTGCCTCAAAATTAATTGTACCTTCCATGACAGACCAAATACAGTCTTGTATATTTGCATTTTTTTTTTATAAATAGCAAATAAGACATATGGGATGAAGGAGAGGTGTGGAGGAGCTGGAAGGAGAATGGACAATGTTATTTTTCAGTAGTAAATTTTGTTTATCTGTTTTTTAAAAAAAATTTCAAAAGTCCTACCAATATGTGGGTCATGATTGAGAGTATATAGGTAGATTAGGAAAAACAGTAAAGGAAAAAGGCGCAGGTAATTTTTTTTCTTTTTTGAGTTGCTCAAGCATAACGTTATTAATTTGTATGGGCAGTTATAAGGAGCCTGGACTGCAAATGACAGACTAAAATTGACAGCATACAGAGTAGAAGGGATATCTAAATTGGTATTCCGAGATCAGTGTTGGCTCTGGATTTGCTTACTTCCTTGTTACAGATCATTAATGTTGTTAAAAAACTCTTTAATTAGATTTTCAAATATAGGATGTGAAGTGATGGCAAATTGAGAAAAAATTAATAGAATGTGCAGGAAGAACAACACAAGATTTGATTTGATAAAATGCAGGAGACAAATGTCTCCCACTCCTAGGGATGAAGAGAAACCTAGAATGGGAGAACACTAGAAGAGTGATAAGTAATGCCAGTCATGGTAATGATAGTTTGTTAATGTTGTAAAGTCAGGCATCAATGTTAAGGCGTCATGCAGTTCTCCCCATGCATGTGCCTTATGACTGACTCAGTAAATGTGATTCAGGGGATCCCCCCTGCCCTGACTTTGGTTTGTATTCAGTGTGCAGAAGGAGTGAGTAGATTTTCAGTGTTTCGGTTTCATTCTTCTCTGGAAAGACCCAGATTCTGTTCAGATTTTACTTTAGTCTTTCTTCAAAAGCTTGTTGTGTGGTGCTGTCGCTGCAACATGGTAAGTTGGAGTGTGTTAACAGTGTGTTTAGTATATTGGATTATCTTCTGGTCTAAAATGTGTAATGTCTTATAGTAGTTAGATGACCAGTATAGCTTTGAACTGTGTAAAATGTGCCATCAAAATACTGTCCCCTTGCTTTGACGGTAACATGCCAAGTACCACGAATCCAGCTTCACAAAGATAGTTATGTTGCATAGAATCCAGAGAAGAATCTCAGGATGTTTATTAGATGGAATGGGTTTGGATTTATTTCTTGATGTGTAAAAATACAGGTAATTTCTGCAATAAGAAATGCATAGGAAGTGGGCAGGTTCTTATAATGTCAAGATTCAGAAGCTGCCATTATATAAGATGCATTTCTGCAACTCCCTGAGTTGAAATGCTTCCATTGCATCTTTTACAATTATTTACAGGTGTTTCAGGTTTTTCTTGTATCTTTCTGTCCTCACCTGCAGATACTCTGTCAAAAGCAAGGCAACAGAAGAGTAATTCAGTATTCTTCCAGTACCTGTTACTATCTGACTCTTAAGGCTTCTTTTGGGTCAGCAGATGGTAAATAGCTTCTCTTTCCTTCAAGAGCCAGGATCATGAGCTTTCATTCTAGGATGGAGATTGTCCATGTGTTTTATTTTTTTTTTTATTTGTTGATATATTGTCCTTTTCTGAAATGAAGCAAGTACAAGACCAAAAAGTGCTTCGGCTTTTGGGAGGCCCTTTTTTGGCAGCCAAAGGTAGCAGTGCTAGCAGTAGTCTCCAGTGTGTTTCATAAGGGAGCAAAATCTTGGTGTCTTTTTGGAAGAGCTTTCTATCACCATCAGAGAGCTCCTCCTCAACCACTTCCACAAAAGTTCATCTGTCTCTTAAACTTTTGGGACTGTCATGCTTTAGACTGTCAGTGAAAGTTTAGGTTTATCAGTGAAGGTTTGAGTAACACTGAAATGAATGTCAATGCTGCCTCTTTTCCTTACCTAAAACATCTTTATTCACTCTCACTTCCAGGCAAAATACAGAGTCCTTTAAATCCTGAAAAATTAAAAATTGTGTTCATGTAGCTCTAATGTTAGGGCCTCTTAGAGAGGAAAAAAAAAAAAAAAAGGACAAAATAACATAAAAAATGGGCTAGATGGACTTCAAGTCTAATATGCCCAATATTTTGTTTCCAGCAGGGAGAGAAGAAACAAGATAAGTATATCGTGTGCTAGAGTATTTTCCTTGCTTTCAGCAGAGGCTTTCTGAGTTAAACTTTGCTTACTCTGACTTTTCTCTCTTCAGATGAATTTCCTCATCTTTTCCTACTACTCATCTTCTCACTATTATCTGTCACTGTACAGACTTTGGCTAGGTATTTAAAAGTTAATATACTATGCCCCATGACCATGAGTCCATACTGCAGTAACAGTAAAATTGTTGCTACAATCTCAGGTGTAGAATTTTATACAATTATCCAAAGTAATTGAAGTTCTCCAAGGGTCTTGAGCATCTTCCATATTCTTAATCAGATTTAGTTTTATTGCTGTATGTATTGAGAGATTCGGGAATTGAGATATCAGATCTTTCAGAAGTTCTGGATTTTGTTTTCTTCTATAGGCAGGCAAGGGATTGAACTTTGGACTTCTTGCTGTGGTATATCATATCTTTGATGTAAACCATATGATAAATACAAGTTCAAATACAACAATGATAAATTCAATTCAAATCTTGCAGAACAGCTGTTGCTACTGAGTTTCTTTAGACATCAGTCTTGTTTTGAGTAGTTCCTCATGACCAAGATTGACATCTCTTGCATCTCAGAAAAAATGGGCCTTTCTTTTATTTTGTGCACCTCCACACCTAAAAAGTGTGAAAAATGGAGAAAGGGATGAATAGAGAATAAATAGAGATCACATTTTTCAGCCAAACCTGTGGGATTTGAAAGTTTTTGAATCTTTAATTGGTGAATCAAATTCCTTTTCCTCTAAGCATATTCATGCATGCAAAGAGTGAACAGAGAATTGGAGCTCATTCAGAAATCTTCTTTGCCAGGAAAAAAACTCTGCAAACAAGAAAGCAGCAAGCCCATGTATTGAGTTCTAAATGATCCTCTATCAGCAGATCTTTTAAAATCATTTGGGCTTGACTCTTACAGAAGGCATCCTTTAGCATGAAGTAAAATGTTAGTCTCATAGGTTTGTGCTGCTGATGGTGGAGGAGTTGGAAATGCCTTTTTTCCTTCTGAAGTTTCTTCTTGAGCTGGTGCAGAAGTGAGTTGTTCAGGCTTTAGAATGGAGAACTGGCTTGTAGGATTTATTTTCTCAGTGTTGTTGTTCTTCTTTCCTCACTGTTTTTCATCTCCTTTATCCACCCTGTCTGACAGAAAAGCCCAAAACATAACCCAAACTGATAAATAGGGTTGGGGATCCTCCTGGGTACTCAGCTCCAAGGCATAAAAAAATCCAAACTATACTGTATTTCCTATTGTGGATTTTTGGGATGTACTTGCCCATCACAAGACTATAAAATAAAGACAGGCAAACTCCAGCATCACATGAGCAAATTAATTTGCAAATGAAGTTGAAATGTCTGACAAGAACATATAAGAATTAGTATTGAGAGAAACCTGAGTAAGAAGTTAAGGTAAATCTACTGTCAACTCATCATCAAAAGACATCTCTGTGAACACAAGAGATAAAAATGAAAATATTTATCATTGAAATTTGGGAAGCAGACGCATGTTTTCAGCAGATGACCTATGTACTCTTGCCCTCTGAAACTTTGGAATACTAAAAAAGTAGAGGAAGGAGGAAATCAGGATTAAGTATGTTTTGATACTATACTTTTGGAAAAACAGTACACATTAAACCATAGCTCTTGATACTTTCTGGTGTGTTAAATACCACAAAAGAGCTCCTCCTCCCCTGCCTACATTTGCTCTTATGAAGGAATCTACCAGTTAGTGTTGCATGTACATCTTCAACCCCTGTGTATAGTGTTGCATGTACATCTTCAACCCCTGTGTATATTTGTTCAATCTTTATTTTCACAGGCATAGAATGTCAAGCCAACCAAGCATCGGCTACCTCTGAGGAGTGCACAGTTGCATGGGGCGTCTGCAATGTAAGGAAAACTTTTATTGTGGAGCTTGTGTGGGGTGATGCTGTCCTCCTTTTTCAAAGATGGGACAGAATGAGTTCTGTAGGATGTTTCACATAATCCACCAGGAATAAGAATTTTAAAGTCCTTATGTTTACTAGAATGTAGAAAGGAGAGAAAGAAGAAAGTGAAAGATGGAGAGATGTAATAAGACACAGAAGAAAAGGGAGGAAGATAAGCCTTAATTTTTTTTAAGGAATAATAATATTTCGTTCTGAGCATGATTTTCCTGATCATAGTTTGCCTAGAAGTTATACCTTTTCCTTTCCCCTGGTAATAGGATTACTTGGATGTCAGCCTGTTTGATTTGTCTGTGTGCAGGCTAATTCAGAGAGTCAGTCTGGGGTAACCAGGTGATTTGCTTCCAGTTTAGGGTAAGATCAAATCAATTGGTCCCACTAGCATGCGAACTCCAAACTTGAATACCTCTTAGCTAGCCTGGACCTGAATTGGAAAATGAACTATTCCATAGTGAAATAACTTCCCGATCTTCAGTCCCATCTTTACTGTGCTGTGGGATTGAGTTATAATGTGATAATGCTGGAACAGGACTATAAATGTTGCAATTCTGTTTGCAGAGGACAAGAGCAAAATTTTTAATCATGGCAGGATATTCTAGTGTCAAGATTATGTTGTTGTGTGTGAGAGTCACCACAAGTGAAACTTTGGTTTTAAGTAGCTGTATGGGTAAGAGAAAGGATGCCCTTATTGAACACATAAATGAGATTTTTTTTTTCTTTCTAATTTTGCAAATTCTTTTTTATTCAGGCTCTGGTATCTCTTGCAAACTGACAGAAAGCTTTCTTCAGCATGTATACATTCATATCATCCCTGATACTCACTCTGAAATCCTCTCTTTTCTTTCTGATTGTGCTTCTTATCAGCATCTGCTTTGCCAATTTTAGCAGCTGCTAAACTCTGCACTCCCTCCTTCATCAGAAATCAGTCAGTTGCCACTGCATGCACTGTGGAACAGGCTCCCTGCTGCTATTTCACTAATGTTTCCTCCTCTCTGAAAATGTGGATCAATTCCTTGATGTTGATCAGCTAATTGAGTGATCAGTTGTCCCCACCTTTGTGTGCAGACTCTTGCTATTCTCTTTGATGCTTTCAGTGGTAGTTTCCACATTGAGATGCATTCATACATTCTAAAATTATGTGATCTGAACTTTGTCTTCCAGCATGCTTTCCACTTCCACTGCATCTCTCGCTGGCTCAAAACTCGCCAAGTATGTCCGCTGGACAACAGGGAATGGGAGTTCCAAAAGTACGTATCCTGCACAGATTTCAAGATGAAAAGTCCACTTTTCCTGTAAATATAAATGATCAATGCCAGATTGGTGTGTCTGTGGGCATAGTTGCTGTTCAGAGATGTTTGTTCTTTCCTTAGTCACCTGGTTCTAAGTGAGCTCTGAAGGAAGTCCAAACAGCTGTGGGATATGTGGGAGCTGTTAAAAAGTAGTGATTTCTACTGACATTCTCTCTAAAGAATGGAGAGCAGGAGAGAAATGGAATTAGCTAAAAGTGGAGTCTCAGGTGAATACTGTGCTGCTGCATGAGCAATTTGGGTTTAGAGGATGACCTGAATTCAGCTGCTTGGGTTCCAAAGTGTTTCTGCTGAGGTGCCAGACATCTTATTGGGTCCCTCTGTTATCTTGATTTGTTTTATAACTCAGATAGCCTCAGAGATTAATACAGCTGATTTTCTAGCATCTGGAAATCAAGTGTCCATGTAGCCATTCCTGCAGCTTTGGCCCATTTATTTATAATTGCTGTATTGTTTGTTTTATTTAATGTTTTTTAAAGGTCTCATGTGAAGAATAGTGGTAGGAGATCCAAGAATGGGTTTTTGAGGGATAATCCTATTTTGAGAGGTAATTGTCCATTGAGAATAGTTAGGAAGTTTGCCTATCACTTGCTTCATTCTGCACCACTGATCTAGTAATCCTTTCTTAACTGTGGATTGTCCATCTCCTCACCTACTTTTTTAAAAAAATAAATTAATTCTAGTCAGAGTCCAGACTGAAACAAAGCAAAATAGGTATTATAACTGTTGAGGATTGTGTTTGGGCTCTGATACACAGTCAGTTGTGCCAATCATCATTTACATGACAACTGAAGTACCATAGTTTTGATATTAAGATGTTTTCCTGAACACACAATGAAAACTGAGTCCATATTGCCTGGCTAATCACTTCATATTGCATGGGCAGCATGATGAGAAACAGAAACATGAATTAGTATCTTCTGATGTGTGCTCAGTGTTACTTCTGGGGCTATGACAAGCTTTGGCCTTGTTTCATGCCAGATATATTTGAAGTGGGATTCAGGGTAAAAGATAACTGGTACTGAGATCTCTTGCACATGGTGTTGTGGATTGCTCAGGCTCTCTTCTAACTGGTGTCTGGGTAGCCTTTTGGGGGAAGTGAAATGTGGAGAACTTCCTAAGATTTCCTTAACAGCCTTTCATCTTCATGCCATTTACATGTTAATTATGCTGTGGTGGAATGAAAACAAATCCACCCAAACCAGCACTCCTATGAATTGTAATTTTAAAAAAAGCATTAACATGTTATTTCTTTGCAGGTATGGACACTAGAGAGATGGTCACACGCTTCTTGTTATGTCATCGAACTCAATTGTTCTTGTCACTATGAGTTTTAGTGACTTGGAAAGTCAGTAATGTATACAATTCTTCTTTCATGCTAATTTCTTCCTATTGTATACCATTGAATAAAGTCTTGCTGGAGCTTCCTGTCAAAGTTTTTTGTCTTGTGTTCAGGAGCGGGCAGTCAGAGCATGAGGGAGGAGAATTATCTGCAGACCAGGGACTTAAGCTAAGCTTAACTCTTTAGCTGGGCAGTGCTTCTTTTTTGCTGTGCCAGGCTTTTGACTGTGAGTTTGGTCCTACTCCCACACGTCTGGGAACCACACCTTTGGCTCACTGAGGTTGGTGTTAAGCTCCATTGTGTAGTGCAGTAGGTGCAGGACTTGGCCTGGCTAAGAGTAGTTTATGCAAATAGCTTTTTGTGTGGACATGCTTTATTACAGCAGAGTTGAAATGATCTATACAATTATGGGTTGTGTCATCATTAGAAACTATTCTCTCACTTCTGCTCTTGTGTTTGACTGGACCACCTCCCCTGCAGAGGAAATTTTCACTAACTTCCCAGTTCTAGCTGTTTAGCTTTGGGGATTAGAAACAGGATGTCACTTTTTGTCAGTGTTCATAAGGCACTTTCATGTGTTGAGTGAAAGTAAACTCAGGAAATTCATGTGCTAGATTGGCTGGAAAGCTAGAAGTAAGCAGTATATAAGCAAACCAATTCTTGGTTGGCTTTCTAGATGTATTTTTCCCAGTTCAAGTCCAACTGGCCAAAAATCATTCTTTTGAAAACTATGTAATGTTCTGTTTGGTGTCTCTTCTGCCAAATGGCCTGGTATCATACTCACTGCATCAAATTTTGCCCTCTATGTCAAGAGCCTCAGCAGATGCTGGGAACTGAAACAGCATCCAATAAATTCTTCCTGCTACAAAAGGCTGCCTCTTTATGTCAGCAATGGTAGTGGTAGGCATGGTAGATTTCTGTCCTTGGCTATTCATGATGCCATCTTTGGATGTCACTTTTTTACTATGTACTGAGGATGGGAAATTTGATAGCTGATGTTAAACATTAGTGTACTGTAGTGATAGGGCCATTGACAGAACCAAAACTCGCAGGTTTTTCAGTAATTGCTCGGGCTTTCTCTAATCTGCAGCAAGCAAATGTCAGGATTATTTTATCAGTTGGTGTCATTGCTCTGAAATTACATGGCTCTCTGTTTTCCACCCTTAAGAAAAAAACAGGAACAAGTAGGACTAGAAGAATTGATAGCTAGACAGCTTATTTATCATGTTTCTTGGTAGAAAACTCATCCTGAATTTGCCAGGTAGTTTTGGTGGTGGAGGCAGGAAGGGAACAGAAGTGGAGGGGGAAGATGATCTCAACAGTGGTCAAAGTATTCATCCAGGCAACAGGGTATCCAGGTTAAATGCCATTCCCTGAAATTTGAACTCCTATTTAATGTCCTGTCGAGATGAGTGAAATGTCAGATGTCCCTGTTTTTGATTGTCCATTTTGTTTACAGTGTTTGGGTTTTTAGGACCTGGTACCCAGATGCTCACCAATTTATACCCTTGAGAACTTTGTTTTGGGTCCAGCTACATCGTTCTGATTCATCCCCCTTTCGTCTATGCATATTGCCCTGAGCATATTTTTTTAGCTGGGGATAGAAACGTTTTCCTCTCCTCTGTGGCTTCGTGTGCATTTGCTTGAGGCTGTGCCTGCAGAAAGACAAGGGGGTGTGGTATTTTTTTACTGCCTTTTTTTTTAATGTACCCTCCAAATGGCTGGCTACAGGCACTCTCTCCTAAACACCCTTTGAAACTCTGCTCTGCTGCAGTGCATAAAACTCTGTTAAATTTGATTTCAGATTGCCTTTGTAGTGTCTGTCCCAAACCTGCTTTTCCTAAATGGAAAAATACAGAGCGTAAAGCACCAATTGCTTACATGCCCAGGTAAGAAAATCCTTTTTCAGCCACTGCCCGTTGCAGTGGCCCTGCTGCCACTTCCCCTGCTGCAAAGGTGATGGGCCATGTCTGCTGCAGCACAGGGCTACTGGTTGCTCTGTTTTCTGTAGTGCATTAAGGGTTGTGTTTGGAGAGACAAGGAAAAGCTTCAGTGAGTGAGCTCAGGGAGAAGCTGTGTGGCATAGGCAGCACCAGGTGAAGGTACAAGAGATCTCTTATCCAAGGGCACAAAGTGCCCCATTTCCCCAGGGAATGCTTGCTTGCTCGGGCTGGTATCGCTCTGTCCTAACTTTTACTGTTCAGCCTGTCCACCTCTGCTAGATGTGGGAGAAAGCCCATTTATTCCCACTGCCTTTTTTCCTGAAGCAACAATCATTTTTGACTGCAGCTTCCCCTTTTTTCAAAATACAGAGAGCTTCTTGGGGAGGAAGGAGGAATAGGACACATTTCTAAGTATCCTGTGGTGAAGATAGGTGCACAGGGGAGAAACGACCATTCCAGTGTGGTTTGCCCATCCTATAAACGGAGAATGCATTTGAACTGTGGATTTGAAAATAAAATCAGGAGAGAATGACAGTTAAAACTGCAGAGAACAGTGTATCCTGCAGCTGCCTGGCTTAGAGAAAAACAAATCACTGGTAGACCTGCTGTGGAGCAGAAGGTAATTTTGACATTTCTGATTCTTTCTACAAGTCTGTCAGCTGAAGCAGGCTGCACTGCTGAGTAGGCCATGGCAGAGAGCAGCCAAAATGACCAGACAGAGACTTCCTTCTCTGCCTTTTACAAAGGAGACAATGAGCTCCAGGTGCTGTGTGCCATCAGCCATGCCTCCTGCACCAAATCCCTCAGTGGTCTTGCATTAAAATGCCAGAATCAGGACAATGTGACCCCAGGATGACACAGCACATTGGGCTGTGTGGAAGTAGGAGGGGATGGATGGGAATTTTCCTGTCAAAATTGCTACAGACTGTACATTAAAAAAATGCCAGGCTGTCAGGAGTCTGCTGGTAGAAAAATGTCTGATGTCTGAGAAAAATGGCTGAAGCCTCAACCAGTTTGCCAGATTTGTAGTGACACACTGTGGAGTGAACTTCATCATCATGTCCTCCTGCTGCAGTCAGATAGGGAGGGGGTACCTGTGGAGATGCAGCTGTTTTGGCTGGGATGAGGAAGCTTTGCAATTGCTTTGTGTGATCCTGTGCAAATACCCCTTGCAGAAGAGCCCCAGAAGCTGCTCGCACTTCTTTATGGTCAGGTGTAATGGTGAAACCACAACCACACATGAGAAAATACACCTTTGAGTGTGGAGTTGTCTATGCGCAGGTAAGAAAGGGGCCCGCAGCTATCAGCCCTCTCCCACTGTCTCCTAATAAAGAAGCTAATGGCATCCCCAAGTGGTCTGGGACTACATCAGCAAAGCTGATGCTAAGATGAGCTAAGCAGCACTGGTAGTGTGTGAGCTGCAGCAGAGCCTGTGCAGGCAGAGAGCTGAGCTTCCAGGAGGGGAGCACCCACTTGGGAAGATCTGCACTGTTTCTGAAAAACTGCCTACTCCAAAGGCATCAGGGCAGAAAATGGCAGTAACACCACTTCCCTGACTGACTCTGCCATGAGTTTCATTCCTTGAGCTAAAAACGAGCAGCCAGGAATGGGGAGGAAGATAACTCAGAGCTGGGCAGAGGCAGAGACCAAGACTAAGTCTCTGTGCTTGCTCCATTGTCAGGCAGGCAAGGAGATGTTTTGGAGGATGGGGCCTACCCTTGGTGAAGAACACAAGGTCTTCCCTTTGTCAGTGTGGGGGTGATCCCACATTGTATTTGGGCAGCAGGAACGTGGTGCTGTTGTGAGACAGCAGAAAGGCACTTGCAAGGTGTGGAGGTGATGCCTGGGAAGCATTGCTTGGCCAGCATGCTGCCAGCCCTTTCCTGGACCACCATGAACTCCCATCCTTCTGCCCTATGGCAGCTGCTTTGCCACCCAACAAAGGGATGAACCTCTCGGCACAGTAAGAGGAGGCGCTGGTACCCCAGGTTGCTCATCCCAGCCTGGGTGACAGCCATCACTGCCTGGAGATCCCTAGGCCATGGCTGGAGAAAACGAGGGGGAGGTGACACTGCTAGGGTATTTTCCTAGTGCAGGTTCCTCTGGGGGCTGAAGAGGAAGAGGAGGGTGGATGTAGAGAAGCAGTCTTTGTCTCCCTGCTTTGCTCACCACCTTCTCCCCACAAAACCTGTGGGAAGAGCGAGCTCTTCTTGCCTGCTTTTGCTTTTCCTCACAAGCTCCCTCTGACAATATCGCTGCCAGTTTAATCTGCTGTGAGGAAACACACCATTCCCCCATAACAGGCTCCAAACATTGCTCAGTTTTTCTCCCCAGTGCAGCAGGCTTTGCAGTAAGCCTATTATTGCTTGCCGCAGGGCACCTTGGTGCATGGATGGTTTCCATATCACCCCATCACCGCCCTCTCCCCATTCCCACCGCTCACTCTGGTCTGTTCTCTGCTCTCTTCTTTCATTTCCCCTCTCTCTGATATGGTTCCCATGGAGATCCAAGGTACCAGTGGTGCCCTTCCTCTGCAGTCTGAGGGAGGGGGTTAGTGGGATAATTTTGGGCTCACCTGGGCTGATGTTGCATTCAATCCCAGAAGTCAAGCTACAAGGTGCTCTCTGCTACTTGACTCCTTCACAACAACAGGACATTACCTTGTTCTTTGCCTTTTTTGGCAGCTTTCCAGCCTCTCTTCATTGGACACAGAAGGGGTAGCTCGCCAGGTCTTTGCATCCTGCCATACCCAGCAGTGGTCCTAGTTGTAAAAGCAAAAAAAAAAAAGGCATTTGAGGTTTGATTTGAAAATCCATTGGAAATTAGCACCAACTGATTTTGGAGAGGCCAAATCTGAGTATGGGGATGCACCACTGCCTGTTACCTTGAAGAATTTACCCACTCCACTGCAGCAGCCTGGAATTTGTCTGTTTGCTGCCTTTTCTTTACATATGACTGTGAATATGACTCAGTCACCTGATTTCTTGGTCCTTGCATGAAAGGTGAATCCTGACCTCACTGCTCCAACACACAAATCAGGAATACAGCAGAGCAATTTCCTCTGAAAAGGAATCAGATGTACCAGCATGGTAGGTATCAAAACTCAGGATGGGAATGCAAAGTGCCAGGGTACTGATGGTGCCCTTGAGAATGAGTCCTTTTCTTCTGGTTGTGCTGTTCTTACTCTCATGTCCTCTTCATCTTCCTGTGCTGGATCTCAAATGGATGCTTATTTGCTGGGAAAGGAATTAAAGGGAGTTTTCTTCTCTTGAGATGCAGCCTGCCTAATATCTTTTTCATCTCCCTTCTTCTCCCACGTCCTAGAAGACACCATTTTCAATGCAGATCAAAAAGGGCATTCATCTCCTGTCCACTCACAGAGAGAAGTGTTGTGCTGTTGGATCAGTCTCTTCATCACAGTTGTATTGGATGCATTGAAATTATTCATTTTGATATTTTAGACATGAAACATGTTTTTTTTAATGAAAAACACGGGCTTGGGTGTTCTGTGTGCTCCTCCCTCTCCCACCCTTCACCAAATGTCAGTATTGTGGATTTTTGAAGGGCGTGTGCTTGCCAAAATCCATCCCAGATCTGCAGCCTTTTCTGTAAAACATGAGTTCAGTTTTGCATAGTTTCAGTGTACAAGTCATTATGCTTGTCACAAAACCCTTTTACTCACGTTTGGTTTTGTGGACGAGAGATGACTCCGGGTGCCAAGGCTCTCATGTCCCACTGCTCCATGCAGAGTGAATGGCCATCCATCTCCCTGCTTAGCTAAGTGGAGACCAAACATTTAAATACTCATAAATCACTGATCCGTGTAATGTTCAGAGATGAAAGTCTACAAAGAAAGACAACAGCTCTGTGAGGATTGTCCTGAGCCTCTGGTTTCTACAGAAACCTTCCAAGACTCCCTAAAGGGACTAGTGTGAGAAGCAACACAAACTTGTCCTCACAGCAGATATTTTGGGTGTCTCTTGGTGCCACTGTGCGCCTTTCCAGTGAGGCAGTAAGATGGCAAAGAAGTGTTGCTCCCAGGTAGGAGGCAAAATGAGATACCCCTTCCTTTCTGAGCCATTTTAGGACAGATATAATTTTATCCATGTGGAATCTTCTTGAGATGTTTCAGGTAAACATGCATCCAAATGAGTCTATTGGACACAATTTCCAGGAGGGTAAAATTCAGCAAGCAGAAAGGCCTGTGCTGGATTTGCTTCAGAGGATTTTTACCTATTTCCCAGACCTTGTTCCTGTGCCCCCTGATGTCACCCATGAGCCTCAGCTTCATTTCAGACAATAGTCAGCTGATGATAAACCCAAACCACTGTCTCTTTTTGGTCCAGGCACTATCCACCTTTAAAACCTGAGACCAGCACTAAGAGATGCTCCTTCTGCTCCCATATTATATATGACATCTATCTCAAAAATTGTTTTTACTGTTTCTGTAACCACTGTGCTCATACAATACTTCTGTCCTGGGTTGTGACTGCCTCTACCACTTTACTGACGTGGCTCATCCTACTTGCAGGTGGAGATTCCAAGGGGCGGGATGGCATCCGTGGGAGAGGGACACAACAAATCCTCAAAATCACAAGCAGCTGCAGTGTTTGTGCTGCAAATCACTGTTAGAACCTCAGCTGTTACTTGCTTTGTGGCCGCTTCCTCACCTATGCTGTAGGTTGCATTGGCAGAATGGAGCTATAGGTGGTGACAGTGGCCCTGGATTTGAGGCCACTCTTGATCAACCATCTACTGAAGCACTAAAAGCAACTCCTGGATGATGAGGCTGCCTCATTTACTTTCTCCTTTCCCACTTTTCTTCTGGGATCAGAATACCAGTCTGGGCTCTTTCTCTTGAGTGTGTTGTCAAGCTCTTTGAGCTGTCTATAACTGTAGTATTTTCATTAGTATTTAATAATCCCTGGTCATCCCTGAGCAGCAACCCATGAAGATGTCGTGCTTCTGACAGGAGGCACCTATGGCTGGTCCAATCTATTGTGGCAGCACGTGCTCATCAGAGCTTTGCACATAGAGCAGATGTGCCTGAGGTGAGGATGATGAGCTCAACCCAGCTCCTTTCTGCTGCCCATAAATCACATTAGAGTAAATCAAAGCCTTGAACTGTCAGCACTACCTAGATGTAAATACCGTAATTATCCTTAGTAAAATTAACAGTTTATCAGACTTCCTGTGTCGAATCTTTTTATTACAGGTTTTTTTTTTTCATCACAGATTTGATTTGCCATAGAGCTTATGTGACTCTGGATTATAAATCTCTGGCTTTCAAACACTACCTTACATCATGAGCCGTTACAACAGCTAGTTGGCAGCTGCTCAGAGGCTTGTTTTGCTGAGGAGAAGGCTTCTCTCCTGACTGCCCTGAAATTTTCTGGTCCCTTTCAAAAAGGGTTTTCCCATGCAATGAGTGGTGTTGGATCCTTACCAAGGCCCTATGGGATCCAGGCACGGATGCAACCCTACACAAATAAAGCAATGAGCCTGTGCCAAGGAGAACATGGGGTGACAAGTGTGGGGAGCAGAAAGGGCTTGAGCCCTCCTCCACAACAAAGCATCACAAAGGCGGCAGCATCACACAGTGAGCACAAGGATGGTCTCTCCAGCCCACCATCCTGACCAGTGACTGCCATCTTGGGCTGCCTCCACATTAGGGGAGGCTCCTGACAGTGGCTGCCAAGGTAGGAGCTTCAGAGAGGCACCTGCACAAAGCTGTGCTAATATTCACAAATTATTTATAATACATTCAAAACTTCCTAGTGATTGTAGTAGGCTGCACAGTGCAAGTCATATGAAATAACCTTTTTTTCATCCTATCAGGACAGCCATTGAGCAAAATTACTTCAGTAACAGGGAAACACTTGACAAAGCCCAGTGCTGCATTTTCCACTGCCCACCTCCCTGCAGCACAAGACAAGAGGAGAGTCAGCACAGGCATTTCACCATGAGTTACAATTGGCAAAAAAAAGGGGGGGCTGTATTTTGAACACATTAAAAAATGAGCCTTTTCCTACACACACCTTTGCACAGCATTGGGAGACAAGGAACGTTATTGCTTTTATCCCAGTGGATTCTGGCATGAGAGGTTCATCTTGGTGTTTTTCCTGCCTGCTCAGTGCCTTTCCACCAGATCCACACTTCCTGAAGATGATTCAGAACATGAAACGTGACAAAACAAAACTCATTGTAATAGCTTGTCTTGGCCAAGGCCAACTAGGAATATATCTGTGCTATTATCATGAGCTGGAACACAGAGCTATTTACTTCATTCACAGGAGCAACCACAAAACAGCAGCCCATGGTGTTGGCATGGGTAGAGCCATAACTAAAATATTGCATACAAAATAGAAAAATACCGGAATAAACTCCCTATTATGGATCTAAAATATTTTTTCTTGGGAAAAATAGGCTCAGAAAGCTTCAATAGCTTGTGAGAGTCTCCTTGAAAAGTGGAGTTTTGTCCAACATCTGACTGGAAACCTCTGACATCCTGAGGATGAAACACTGACACTCCTGCCTCCAGATGAAAGACAGGGTTTGAACAACGGCTTTCACTGATGAGTGAAAGCTTCAAGGCTGGAGACTTAAGAAAGATCAGAGCATTTAAGCAAAGTGATTTTACATTTTGGACTGAATACAGTTCTGGAACCAGGGCGAGCATTGAATATGTATATCCATTCCCAGCCATTGAAAAAGGAGAGCTGCAGGTAGAGTAAAGTAAGAGTAAGCTGAATTCCTCATCATGAGACTAACAATTAGGTTGGGGTTTGTTTTTCTTTGCTTTACTTTTCTTTCAATTAAAAGATTCTCTGTACAATTTTTACAAGTATTTTCACTGTTTATAGATAACTTCTTTCCAGGGACAGGTTTCATTCCCCAGCTGGACCTGAGCAGCTTCCCCCAGCCACGTGGATATAGAGAGGTTTCATTCTCTGGAGACAGCACTTCATCTGAAGCATAAAACAGGAGGATATAATGTAGAAATAACTATAGTAAAATCTGCTTAAGTTTGAAAGAGGAACAGACTGTTTATCTGGTTGTAACAACATCATGTCCTTCAGGTTTTTTTCCAAACTTTCAGTCGTCTACCTTGGACTATCTTTTGCATCTTAAATAGATCAAGCTGTCCCTAAATACCCCATGAACATACCTGAAACCAATATGTGCTTGTACCTCGAGCATGTCTTCTTCTTCTTCAGTCTACTGAAGAAATCTTTTAAAACAGCCCTTCAAAGTGCCTTCCAAGAGAAGGAAGGGTTCCCTCTGTGAGATTTCAATTTTCTCTTTCTGTTCTGGACGCTTGGTCCATCCACCTTCCTCTGCACCTCCCTGTTTCCCCAGTCGTGCCTCTGCCTCCTTCCCATACACTTGCAAGCACTGCTGGAGGAGACAGGTGCCACCAGCTATACTGAGCCAGGAGGTGACTTTGGGAGGCAGTCCCAAAGATCTCCAACAGCTCATTTAGGAAAATGGCTTGGGTTGGGGGTGATAGATCCTCTTACTCCCATTCCAAACTGCTGTGAGCAAGAGACGTGGATATATGTGCTTCCCCCTGTCTATGTATGTCCATGTCAACTTTAGGAGGAGATATAAAAGCTGTCAGAGCTGCCCTGGCTTCCTTCTTTCCTTGAATTTCCACCACTGTTTTTCCCCCCACTCCTGCTTTGGGATCAGCTGCAGTATAAGCCATAGAGAGGCTTGAATAAGACAAGGTAACGTGCATCTCCTGGAAAGTATGAGCTTCAAGGTATTTAGTCCATGGGCACATTTGTGTGCAGGATGGTGTTCAGAAGGACAGCAGGAAGAGAAATACAGACAAGTCCCAGCTCTGCCTTTGTGAAAAGGCTGTGTGCAGCAAGAGGAGCTGAAAAGCTCTGCCACACACGTGCTCTCTCAGTCTGACTCTGTGGCTTTTCCAGGACATCAGGCTCATCCTCCACCTCAGCTTTCTTGTTGGCAGGCCCGGGAAAGCAACACAAACATCTGTAACACCGGTTTAGAAGTGATTACTCAGAGTCTACAACTCTTTGGATCAGAAAAGTGCAGGGCAAGCACTTGTATTTATTTAGGTGCTAGGCATGTATGGTAATTATTCAGTGCTTGTGTGTTTGGGTGGTTTTGTAAGTTTGAAAAAGAACAGACTGTCACAAATCAGTCACCAGTAAAGATGTCTCAAGAAGACGAGCTGAGGTAGGGAAGTTTCTGTAGCGAGTCATGGCAAGATCACAAGTAATTTGTCAGTGAGTTCCCATCCTCATCCTTGGCTGTCCAGGCCATTTCCCACCCCGTTGGGTGGCCTCCAGGCAGTCGTGCATTGCTGGTGCCAGCATCCAACATCCCTGTGCAGGGCTCCCGTCTTCACCTGTCTTCTGTGAGCAGCGGTGCACGGGTCCTCCTGCACGCCTCTGTGTGCATCTTTTTTCCTCCCCAAAATCTACTCTTTCGGATATCTTTCAAGGATTATTCAGAATGTAAGAGAGATATATGTTGGGACTGAAATATAAGCTCTTCCTTTAGCAAGCCATACTGTTTCGATACAAGGAAAACCAAAAATCAATTTGCTCCCCCTCCTTCTGCACACATACTGTAAAAAAACATAGACTAAATTAATTGCAGGAACATCAGGCACCAGAGGGGTAGAGAAAAAAAAATCTAAAGCCTTGTAGTACAACTCTAACAGCATTTCATGTTCTCTGGGGTTTTCACTTACAGTGACTCTGAATCAAGGTTTCAGTCACACAAAATTTAATGCCAATTTTTATTCTGCTCATTCTATGCTGGGGACGTGCACTTGACCTCTGTGAAAATACACTTTAAGGCCTCAATGCATCAGTGCTTTTTGAGTCTCGAGTGTGAGCAGGCCCCCAAAATTATTTCTCTCTTTATTTCTCTAATGACAAGCTTTTTCTTCCTTTCTTCTCTCTGGGTCTGGATTAACAGATAGACACTATCCATCTATGCCAAGGTCCCAGCTCCTGGGTGAGGTGATGAAATTGAAATTTCAGCTTCGGGAGCTGAGATTATTTCTTTTAATAAATTAAACTTTCAGTCTTTCATCATACTGAGAGGAAATTTGAAAACATCAGCTACAAGATGTTGGCTGAAGTCTGTGGAGATCCACGAGATGTAAATCAAACAAGAGATGCAAAGTGCGTCTCAACCAGGACTTAATGAGAAGGGTTATTTCTACAAGGGCTTCTTCCTGGTTTATGGCTTGGGTGGCCTTTCACTGGCCTATAAATTTGGCTGCTGGGGTAGAAGATTTGGCAGGGATCTCTCATTCCCAGAGGTGTGGGAGTCTCGCAGCCCAATGATACCATACCAAAGAGAGGGGACATTTGACATACTGAAGATGGGAGACTCCCCAACACTGAATTGCCAGCAGAAGGTATTTTGGATCACCTTTAGAGGTGATTTGAAGGCTAGAAGATAGTAGAGTGCATCTGGCTGCCAGCACAGAGCAGTGAGCCCTGCAAATATGCCATATTGTCCCTGGGGGCTCCTGCTGCAGCCTCTTTTGCAGGGCTGGTTACAGGATAGGAAGACCTGACAATCTTCAAGAGCACCTACTTCATGCCTCCTATCAGGAGTGCTGTGATCACTGCAATCTCTACCTGTTTGTTTCTGGGGGTGAATTTTTCCACTTCAGTGACTGAGGTGGCAGAGCAGGGGGCAAAACACTCTGATAAAGCTCTCCAGGTGCTTGTGAGCAAAATGCCTGTCTTGGAAAATAGATACACCAATATTTTATGAAGTCAAACATCTTAAAACACTTAATGCTGAATGTTGTCAGTTGATCTTCTCTATAGGATTATCTTCCTCTCAGAGCATGTTGGAGCCAGCATGTGTCAGTCCCCTGGCCCAAGGAGCTTTGTTGAGGAGACTCTTGTTTTCTCAGCTCTGAGTGAGGAGCCTTGTCAGATAAAACTGCAGCAAGCAGTTAGCAAAATTCTGATCACTTGCTTTGCCATCAGTGTGTGCACCTTCTCGAACAGAAAGATTTTGCAGCCATCATTCAGGCACTTTCAACCCCCATACCATGCCTGGCTTCTATATAGTAAAGGACCTCACATTGGATACTGCTGATTTCAAATATTCGCTTCCTCTTACTATCTTTTTTTTTTTTTGTTTGTTTGTTTGTTTGTTTGTGGTTTTTCCCTTGAGAAAGTGAAAGTAATTTGCCTGTTCTTGCAAGATCTGTTTTGTGCACTCCCTTCCCCAGGACTGACACATGGCTGCTGGGACCAGGAGGTGATCAAGGGCTTTGCTGCAGATGAAACCCAAGCAGAGAGTCCTTTGCAAAGTTGTATGTTATATAGCGGGAAATGCTAAATATGACGAAACAGTTTCAGGGCTCTGCGTTTCAGCAGCCGATTACTCCCAGTCCAGGATGAATCACCCTGGAGCTGCTGCAACCTCAGGCAGGTGCCGCCTCCAGAACCCTCCCACCACCTTTCCCATGGCCTTTCCCATCCCCTTGCAATGTTTTATCCAGCAGCAGCAGCAACAGCAGCAGCAGCAGCAACAGCAGCAGCAGCCACATAGGCATTCTTCTCACTCAGCACTCTTCTCTCCTTTCATTTCTAGCACAATGGCTGGAGCCTGTCTGGCATGGTGGGACATCACCATGGACTTACTAGACTGCACCAGCAAAACTAGGGAACCTCTAGCTGAGAAGTTTTAGCCTGTGCAATTTCCTGAGAGCAGAATCTGCTGCTGTTGGATATACTCCATTCTCTGGAGAGGCAGAGGGATTCAACAACCCTAACAGCAATAAATCCCAGCTGAAGTAAAAGGGGCTGTAGGGTCAGCCTCACTCAGAGAAGCACAGAAACCATGATCACAGGATAGGGGTGATCTTGAGAAGGAGCTGATAATCCCAGTGAGCTCTGCAATCTGTTCGTATGCTGCCCACATCACCAGCTGCTGTCTGTTCCTGGGGTTTAAGATGTTCATGGAGTGTTTCTGAGGAACTCAGAACACCAGCTCAACTCTGCTTTGTCCTGATTGCATAAATGACCCCAAAACAACACACCTCTTGGGGTAGTAAGGGGCTGAACATGCTCATTCTCAGGTCTCCCACTGGCAGTATTCTGAAGATTACTTCCCTGCTTAGCATAGGTGCTGCCAAACAGGGCAGTTGGGAGATGTGTCTTCTGCTTTGCACAGCACCTTCTGGATCTCCAGGGCTCTTCCTTGTCCCATTGTGCCATGACAACTGGTGTTAGTATCAGCTGCAGAGCCTGTCTCACCCAGAGGCATCACCATCCACTTCTGGATATCCTTCTCACACCACTTTGTGACCTACTTGTAGCTCCAGAAAACAGACTTTTGAGGGCCTGCTGCAGGGTAAGCTTGCGACTCAGTCCAGTTAAATGGCAGTTTGTGATTGAGCTGGAAACTGTTTGAAACTGGGTCCATTAGCAAACTTGGGTGACCAGAAGAAGGTTGGTTTTATAGTTGGAGACAGGTTATTTAGGAAAAGAAATTAAAAACCGTCAATGATGCGATATTTGATTCTTTTATGCTGAATTCAGTTGCTGTTCTTTCAATTTCCTAAGATGAAAATACAGTAAAATAGGGTTTATTCAGCCTTCTTTTCTTTATAGCAAAAGATAAGATTGATACTGAGTCAAGAGACCGAGCTCTGCCATGAGATCCTGGGTGCAAACCTGGCCCTCCGTTCCTTGCCTCAGGCCTCTTCCCATCGCCACAACAAGGACTAGATGAAAAAAAAACTTCCTTTCCAAAGCAACTCAACCAAACAGACTCCCAATATTTTGCTTCTGTACATAAAACTGAAAGGTTTGTCAAAACCTGCTGTTTAGGTACCCTGTGCCATTTAAGCATATTTGTTAAGGAATGCTGCTATGTTTTAGAACACCAAATCTAAGAGCATCCTGTCATGCTCTGTAAGTAAAAACATTAGGATATCTAAAAAGAAAGTAGTTTATTTTGACTATCCAAAATGAATGAACACTAGTAACCAAACTACATGAAAACACAACTGAAACCATAGTCCTTATTTTCTACATTTGAAAGCATTCAGTTTTTCTCCCCAATAATCTCTCAATTTCATGTCTATACATTTTTATTATTAGTCACCTAGCAGCTCTTTTTAAGCTGCATTTTGAGAAATAAGATTTCCTCATTGATCATCTCAAACCTTCAGAGCAAACCATGAGTTCCCAACCAAAGAGCTCTTCCCATGTCAGCACAAGAGGCGAAATTTTTAAATGCAACCAAGGAAAGGAGAGGTATTTAAATTCCTTTGAAAAAAAATAACTCCCTAGAATACTACTATCAAATGCAGAAGTACTAATATTTGTCAAAGCTGAACATATCTTCACCTTCTAGGACTGCTGTGGCAGACAGGTCAGAGCAGGTAGAAGAATATGCAGAAGGCAAGGAATAAAAACTCTGACCAAGAAGCAAAAGCCTTGGAGAGGGATGGGCCAAGTTGTGAACCTTCATAAAAATAATCATCAAATCAGAAGTGCTATGACCTGGCAGGTAAAAACTTTAGCTTATAAGCTGGGAGGAGTAACCACCAGGGTTTGGAATGTCCCTTGATGATGAATAAGCAGATGAGCAAAGGTGGCTGCATTTACCATGTGCACACTCCGAGGCTTCACCATCATTGCTCCTCTGTTTCATTCATCCCCTAGTTGAGTTGGGAACACCAAGAAGAAGATCTCCCTGAGCTACCCACAGGTCTGCTCCAGGGCAAAATTGCCTTTAACCCTAAAGGTTCTGGTCCATCCTGCCTGGCTTCTACTGGTCCCCTGAGAATCAGGGCAGGGGAGCATATGGGCAGCTCTGCTGCTCCTCTCAGTGTCACAAGCACCTTAGCAGGGTCCTGGGGAGTAATTTGGTGAGTTTTGCATTCAAAGCAGGGGGTGAAGTAAAAAATTTTCTCTTTCTTTCTGTCATTCTCAGAGCAGAATGACAATGACACAAAATGAATATAAAATCAAGAAAAAGTATCCTTTAATCATTACAAAAATAAAAGAGTACAACAGTGAACCACATAGGTTTCTGGAAGTTTTTCCTCACAGTGTATAATTTCTCTCTTGAATTCAAAACCACCCACTAGTGAATTTGAATGAAAATCACTGAAAATATAAAAGCTTCGGAAGCGTTTCTGATTGAGAGAAGTGGACAACAAACAGATCATAAAGCTGCATACAGTCGCCATAGCGACAGGGCTTCCAAAAGGACGCAGGGGAGCCTCAGCCTTCAGGAGCATCACCAACCTCCACCACACCAGGAGAAGCAGAGCCATCCCAAAAGGGACACTAGGAGCTGTCCTTCAAAGGGAGGATGTCCCTTCAGAGAGACAGGTGGGAGGCTGTGCATACAGAGTCCTTCCTGCTGGTCCCCTTGCCAAAAGAATCACTGAGCAGGTGTGGAGAGTTTGGGATCTTGGGAAGAGACCTTCAGAAACATGGCCTTAGGACAGCTATTGAGCTGTCTGGGTGTACCTCAAGTGGTGGGGATGGGAGGTGATCTCAGTGTCCTTAGCAACCCAAATTTCTAATTGAGACTGAGCCCTGAAGAACTTCAAAAAAATAAATAAGTTTAAAAATGTCAGAGGCCAGAAATCAACCAACTTGGCTCCAAAAATCTTCCCTGTCATGCACTGATTAAAAAAAGAGCACTGAACACTCCTGACTCCAGCATGGGGCACCGTTCACAGAAGACTTCATCTCATATGGTAAAAACAAGATGAGTAAGGGAAAGGGTTGCTCTGCTACCCAATAAATAGCAAAAGCTATTGATAAATACTTTCAATAAAGTCAAAGTCCTTAATACTTTTTTTATTATCAGCCTACAGTGAATATATTGCTGCTGAATAGGCAGCCCAAGAAAGGGAATGAGATGCAAGCCTGAAAGAAAGCAGTGGTTAGAGAGCACACAGATGAGGTAAATGTTTTCGATTTCATTGTACAGGAGCAATTTCACCCAGCACTGACTGACAGTAGTGGTTAATTTGGGGAGTTAGTGATGGATATGCAGGACCCCCCAAGTTTAAAAAGGCCAAAGGAGTTCCTATGAGGACAAAAGGGAAGACAAGAAGCCAAGGGAACCATAGACCAGTCAGCCTAACTGTAACTCTTTAGAGCAAATAATGAATTTATTTGTGAACATTCAGGATATGACAATGAGATGAGAAGCAGCCAACTTGGATTAGTCAAGATCTAGCCATACCACACCAGCCAGCTTTCCTCCCAAAGCAGACCAATAGCAGAAGCTCCAGAGGTGCAGCAGCTCAGCTCCACACAGGCTGTGGCCCAGTCTCATGCAATGTCCTGCTAAACCAGGCAGAAAAACACACTTGATAAAATTAGTGGAGGGCTAGTGGCAAAGCCCTGTGCTATTCTGGACTTTAAAGATTATTTATTTTCCAAATGAAAGGCTGGACCAAGTGAGGGTGAGCCAGGATCTGTTCTGAGCACAGGCCTGTCTGTGGCTTTCATGTAAATTATTTGCCTGAAAGATTAGGTTGATTAAACCTGCAGATGACCCAAAGCGGTGTCATGTTGCAAGTAACACAGGTAATTCTCCCTAAAAATAATACAGAAGAGGCTTTATAAAATAAAATAAGATATTAAAATTTCAGCTATGCTTACTAATAACATCTCAGAAAGACTGAATATATATATAGATGAGATCAGTCAAAATCCTTAGCTACGTATCACTCTAAATCAGGAAATTACTTTCTACCAGAGCACTGTGCAGAGCTCACCCCTCTATTTGTGCTGTCTCTCTCTTGTGCAAAAGGAGAACCAGAGCATCTTTTATTTTACATCTTAATTTTTTATTTTTAAGGCTCACATATTGCCTCAGGCATGCTGCAATTCACATTAGTGACAAAGAAATGTAAAAAGCCTTCCACCACATTACCAACAAGCCTGGGGCCTCCATGAACTGGGAATTAAAATACATTTTGACCCTTGCTTGGACAGGACATTGTGGGATGAGAATAGACCCAAAGTAGAGTCAATACTGAGAAAACTTTAATGGTCAAATAGTAATTAATGTAATAGTGTTCTGTAGATTTAGATCAGAAGCCATGAGAGTAAGGGAAAAATTTCTTTTCCAAGAAGAAATTCACAATATTTTAACTGTAGGAGGAACTAGTGCAAGAAAACTGTACCAAGGAGAGTGTGCTGAGCAGGATACCAGGTATTTTCCTGAAAGTTGGGAGATTTCCACCAAAAGCATGTAATACTCCCTTTACCTCTGCTGCAAGACAAACTTACACCTTACTGGCAAGGCTTCCTCCTACACATCTGTATTTTATATTACAGATATGTGATTAAAACTGATCAGGCAAAATTAAAGATCACTCGCTCATGGGACTTCCTGACACAGCTTATGAAGGACCTGGATGACAGATACCATCCAAACCACCAGGGTTCATAACTGGCCAGACAGCCCTAGAGTGTGAACCCAAGGCTGATTTAACTAGAAGTTATACCTGTATAAATGATAATGATAAGAGAAACATGATTCTTTTGTATCATCCACTATCCAAAATAAAACCATGAACATGCTGCCTTGGTCTGGATAATGCATGCAGAGGAAGATGAGCTAGACTTGAGGGAAGGCTCTCAAAGGGCTGGCCAGGCTGCAACCTGCTCTGGAGCCACGTCAGACTCCAGGCTGTGTGCCCAGAGGAAGCCTTCCGTGCTGTGCTTGGCGTAATGAAGAAATATGGATGTGAATTAAACCCTCCAAGGAATGATGAAATTGCATTGTTTGTTTTTATCTGTTTTAATGAGTCAATTCCATCTCTTCTTGGTTTTCTGTTGGTATGAATGGGTGACCAGGTGTGCTTGTGTGAAAAATGCCCTTGGAGGAATACTAAAACGAAGTAGTAAATTAGTTAAGATGGTAGGTTTTGGAGCTGAAACCAAGATTATTCAGAAGTAGCCAGGCTTACCTCACCTGGTTTCTCTTCTGCTTTGGCAGTGTAGAAAAACTGGACCACTTGTGAAATAGGGTATATACAGACAATAAATGTTAATACATTTTGAAGTAAAATTAAGGTTTAAGAAAGATGAGTTAAAGGAAAGTTGCCATGGTGATGCCTGCCATGTTACATCCCCAAACACAGTGAAAACAAGATTATCCTATGACCTGGGTCATACAGCTTGGCAAAAAATCCAAAGAAAACTGGACATCTCCCTTCTATGCAGGAGAGACATCTCCTTCAATATCCTTATAACTTTCAAAGGCCTATGTTCTTCACTGCTGGAAAGCTCACCGTGGTTTTAGCCTGAAAAGACTCTGCCTCCTCCTTGAAATCTTCCTAGACAAGATTAAAATCTAAGTAATTCCTTCAGTGACAAACTCACAAGTCACTTTGATAGATATAAAACCTGTTGATCAACCTTTTGAATCTACTGATTTATTGATTTGATCTTAATTGTGATCTCAATGTGATCACTTAATTGATCTGCCTTTAATTAGCTTAGCAGAAATAATGAATTAATCTGGTGATATCCTTGCTCTGGTGTTCCTCTGTGTATTCATCCTTTTTTAATCACCTCTGCAGGGAATATACAAGGTAGGTTTACATTATTAAATAGTCACCGAGGTCACAAACCTGAGGGCAGGAGTAAATTTGGGTAGGGCATATGCCAGCACCTCAGCTCTGCATCTCTCCAGCCACCTCATACACCCTGTGAATAAACTCATCTCCAGGCACGTCTTGCTGCATTGCTGAATGAAGGGCTTCATCTCAGAAGCAGTCAAACATTTCAAGGATGTCTTTCTCCATGGTTCACAACCAAAGAGGGGCAGACAGGGCATACTGGGCCCCACAGTGGGTTTTTTATCCTCCCTTAGCCTTCACTTATGAGCACAGAAAGCTCTGACTCTTAAAGTCCTTAGGGAAAAAGTTGTGACTGAATTAAACTGAAAGAGAAGGTAGGGTTTTGAACTGTAAGATTTTGAACGGTAAGATTTTGAATAATACAGTACTGGGGTGGCAAGCATCCCATTCTGTTCTTTATTTTTTGCATTGTCACAGTTCTTGAACACCAGGAGAGACCACACACTCCTGTGGGATAGGTAACACATAAAAAACAAGTCTCAATGAACTTTTATATGAGGTGGATGGGTGGTGGAAGGAGCTGAAATCACACCAAATCACTCGGTATTTGCGCCTAGATGGTTAAAATTTGAGCAGAAGAGCTGAGACTTCATGCTTGTCACATGATATGAGTGAACATAGAAGGAACTGGGCTGGTGCCCATGGAGGAATCCACCATCGGAGTGAGTTTCCCAGTGCCCAGGCAACTCTTCCTTCAGGACTGATGCTTTCAAATTCAGGTCAAATGCACAACCACAACAGAATGAGCANTTATAAACAAGCATTTCAATTTTTATTTAAACTGGAGAAGCTGTTAAAAGCCTGTTTTGAAGGCAGTGTAAGTTCATGGAATGATTTAATCGGGCTTTGTTTGCAGGCATGGCAGCAGCCTCTTTTAAAGTCATTCCTCTGCTTACAATCAAGCCTTGCCCCATCAGATTTTAACCACTTCTTCCTAGGTCAGGCACTGGGATGGGCTGGTGAGGTCCCTGCTGCAGCCGCATTCCGCTCGTGTGGTGCTGGCGTTTGAAGCCAGGCTGCTTCACTGTTTCCACTGCCGACTGTTTGCAAACGCAGGAGAGGAGCTGGGAATGAACAGTGCAATGCGGAGTCGGGGAGGGAGGGGTTTGGTGGCTGGGCTGGAGTTAGTCACCGCAGACTTCCATTTCCAGATCGTGAGGAAGGACTCAAGCCATTTTAGGCATTTTCTTGGACTTCCTTCTCGGCTTTTAATTGAAATACCCAGGAGGGATGGAGGAATCCACAGGCCCATTTTGCACTGATGTGGGATACTTCTGTGCAAGCACAGACGTGTTCCCCCTTCATATTGTAGAGTCAGACCACTGCTGTTAGTCCTTGGCTTGGTTCCTTTGCATGGCAACAGGGAATCTTCCACACGTCTCACCTTCTGGAAGCTGATGCACTCCTCTGTGGAAGATGCTCACTGTGGTGAAAATAATTTTAAAAGAATTTTCTTGCGGGAGCTAACTATGCTGAGATGGCTTGAATATTCAAAACAAAATACATATAATTCTGATACCTCTGAGGTACATAAATATAAAAATACATTTATCCATATATATCTGTGAGTGCCACAGATAGGAAGACATAAGAACCAGAAAATTGCAAAATCACAAGAGGCTTTGAACACTCCTGTTCCTTTTCAGCAGGAATTCGGATGCCTACATCTAGCAGAGCAAACAAGAAAAAACCCTGCATAGCTGCCAAGACAACTGATACATCCAGCTGCCAGACTTTTCACTATGCTTCTCACTCCAGTGCTGCAAGTTTTGCATCTCCCCTTGTCCAGCAGCACTGTCCTTTTTGCCAGAGCAGCTGTTTGTGACATCACCCCCAGGATGTCCCAGGGGAGGCAGGCAGCAGGCATACTAGGAGCACATCCAGCACAGCCAGGCAAAATCCCCTCTGTCCATTCCCAAGCATGGGGCCAACTCTTACCGTGCAGGGCAGCGGCAGCAGCAGCAGCAGCAGCAGCAAATGGGATTTTTTGTACAGTTGATATTACAATGCTTTTTTTTCTCCTGCTGAGACAAAAGAATTTTCTCTGTCCAGGGGAGCTCACTGTCCTGGTCACCCAGAGAAACTTCTCCTGGGCTCAGTGCTTGGCCTAGCAACACCGTGCAGAATGCCCATGGCCAAGCCGCTTCATGCTGGGCCCAAACATCTGCACAAAATACTTACTTATCTCATGGTGAAAGAACCAACGTTTCTGGCCTTTCGTGATGCAGATTGTGCACCTCGTGCTTTGTGTTTTGCTTTCTTGAAGCCGATTCTTAATTAGCAACAAAGTTGCAGTTATAGAAACACTGAGGACAGAGGAGTAACATCAATCTTGAAATTGTTACTTTTCTGACCTCTATAAAAGCTCTCTACCTTCCCCTAAAAGCTACTTAAATATTTCTTCACTTCTAAAAAACGATAAATAAGTCCTTGCTGACAAAGTATCCTGACAACCACAACCTTCCTTTCTCGTTGGTGTATGTTCTTTTCTGCTGGTGTATGAAATGACAACCAGTTCAGCCATCTCAAAAGGTTTTAGTTTTACTCCCAGGTGGTTGCACCTTTATTATGGTGCCTGTGCTGAACTGGGTGACTGGCCTTCCCTGACACCCCACTGATGTGGTTTGTGACCACATCCATGCTCTGAATCTGGAGCATCCAGACACTCCTCTCCCATGTCTGTCCTGCAATCAACAGGAAGGCATCTGAGATGGCAAAAGAGGTTGGAGTAAGTGTCACAAATCAGCCCATAACACTGCTCTGCTAAAATTATTTTTCCAGGGCTTGAGGCAAACTAGGAGCACAAGGAGAAAAAGTGTGCTGCTGGGGGGCTGCTACAGCTTTTGAATTCTGGCTGCTCTCTTGGTGCCTTTTAACAGCATTGCACCATCAGGGGTGATGCTCCCTTCTCCAAGGCTCCCAGGACTCACATGAGGAACAAGCAGGAAATGAGAGCTAAATATCTGGTGTCGCCTGATATCAGCATCCCTTGCTACAAGAAACCAAAAGAAAAGAAAAACTCATAGGCAATGAAAAGTGAGGGTTCACAAGGATACTTCTGGGAACAGAAGTGATAAGTCCGTATAAATAAGGAAGGTAGAGAACTGAGGGTTAACCCTATTGTTTTACACACAGTGGTTGCATTAGAATCAATTGTATTTTGGTGTTTGTGGTTAATAATTGACTTCTATTTGCATGTAGAAGGAAAGAATTCATGCCAAAAAGCCAAGAATGTACAAGATCTTTTTAGAGAAAAGCAGAAGAAAAAAACCAACCAGACCTATATTTCCTGTGGAATTTTTTCTTCCATGGCAGCTGTAAAACCAGCTCAGATTGTGTAAACTAAGTGTATTATCCTGTGAATAACAGGGTCCCATTAGCTCTGTCAGAAGGCCAATACCCTCTGTACTGAAAACCTCTTGATTCAGTACATTTCCCTGTAACAGAGTAAATTTCTGCTTGACTCCATTGAAGGAATAACTTTAAATCTTAAAACATAAAAACCATTAAAGCAGAAAAAAGTTACTTTTCCCCTCTCTTTGCATTTTGATTACAGACATCAAACACCACGTTGTAGTTCACCATATAGAAGACTGTTGTAGCAAGTAAAAAAAAAAATTAAGAAATACTGAGGAAAAAAAAAAGCAAGAAAGGAAGGGATTGTATGGCAGTAATAAATGTGTTCTGTTCTTTATAAACACATGTGTGGGGTGGATTTGTGTCTATGGGACAATTCAGGAAATAAATGAAAAGATAAGTTTTGGGTTTAAACTCAGCAGATTTCAAAGTGCATTTTTTATACCTCTGCAGTGCAATAAACCTTATCAAGAACTTTTCCATTGGATACAAGAGTCAAAAGAAATAAGAGGAATGTGAACAGTATGCTTCCTTTGGGTTGCTACAATATCTGTAATTCTTTCAGCACAGATTTCCCATGTCAGCTTAAGTTCTGTCTCACGATCATTTTTAGCAGATAATTGTAAATACTTTGCTGAGTTGACTGAGTTGTTCAGAAATTTGCCATCATTTCACTCCTCACAAGCTCAAAGCATGTGGCAAGTTCAAGGGCCCTTAATTAAAAATATAATACTTTCATTTTAGAAGCTCTTGCTTGCATCACAGTAATACTCTGGGATAAATCAACTGTTGAAGTAAATGCATTAATTTCAGTGCAGTTTCATTTAGAAACTACAAGAGTACTACATTTTTATGTAATGATTTGAATGTGCTTTTTGTAAGGGGGAATAGGATCACCTTCCCTTTACAGAGGGGAAAGATGAGCCTGGGAAGTGAGAGGCAGAGATTTGACCTTGGTAAAAACTGGGAGAGCATGCAAATGTCTTACTCCAATCCATGTTTGTGCTTTCAGCGTGAACCAGGATATGAAAACAACACACGGAGATACATACATTTCAAGCATGAGATTTAGCTCTAGATCATCAGACCTCAAAGCTGCAATATTTCCTGGGCAGAATGTACTTCTGCCCCTCTCTTAAATTGAGAGGTCAATTTTTGTCTTCTTTTCCTATTTTGCTCTTGTAAGGGAAGACAGCATGGCATGTTTGTTAGAACTATAATGTTGCATTTGCTAATTAAATAAAGCGGGGTTTTTGGGAGAACTTCTTTTAAGCAAAACCATGTGTTCCAGGGAGGAAACATTCTTCTGGTAAACAGCTGAGCCCTTAACATTTAGCAACATAACTCTGTGTTTGCAGCTATTGAAAACTGTGTGACCGAGGAAGCCTGTGTTTCTGAGGCTGAGGACCGAAAGTATTTTGCTTGCTGTCAGAACGCCAGCCCTTTCTTTTATGTATACGCTAAAAGCAAGAAAGAACCAACTATTGGACGGTTGCTTCTTATGGTTTTAATAAAATTTGTCTCATATCAAAACGCTGCTGGGTTTTAATGTTGATGCTGTGCTGAGCAATGTTCTCTGCTCTGGCACAGCTGGCTCTTGCTTTCCAGAAATATAGCTGCACCCTGGCAATACTTGCAAAAATTGCAGCCTTCAATCATTTCCTCATCCCTCTGACCTGTGCCAGGAAGGACCCTCTATGCACAGATCTCCTCGTTGGTACAAAGAAGGGGGTCGTTCCTCCTCCCTCCCCAGCTGCTGTGTGAGCAGAGTGCTGTGGTGGCAGGAGGTAGCTAGGGAACAGAAGTTACCTGCCAGACATGAACAGCAGCCCTGGAAAGCTCAGGTAAAAAAGATAATAGAGCTGGAAACTGCAAGCAGAAACAGGACTGAGAGAATGGGAGTGCCCTGTCCTTGGCTCCTGCTTTCCATTCCAAGAGTCTACATCTTTCAGAGACACTTGAAGGGCCACAGGGCTGTGGGACAAATCCTGCTGAGGGGGAGCAGGGAAGTTTTATTTGGTATAAGTGATTTCCCAAGCAGCATTAGGGAGAGGGGGAGGCTGGCTGGGTGATTTTGAGATCTCACACCACTTCTCCATCCAGCAGCTGGAATGGAAACGCCACAGTCCCAGCTCCCTCTGGGCCGAGGGAGATGATTATTCCTCTGCCCGCTCATCTCACTGAAGATGGGCTGCTGAGCTCTGGGCATCACGTTGACCTTTGCAGTACAAAGGGATCTTATCTTGTTCTTTGTAGCCCTCAAAGCAGCTGGGCATGCTTACAAATTTCAGTAACGACCAGCTAAGGCCAAACAAGATCCCATGATAAAAGTTCAAGGCTCTGCATTCCTCTCTTATTGCTTTCCTGAGCAGATTCTCACTTTAATTGGACTTACTGCACTTTCATGCAGTTATCTTGAAGTACACAACGACTACTGTAATTACTGACAATAACGAGCTAATCATTTCTTCTAGGTATTATTTTCAAGATATAAATATTACTATCCTTGCTGTAAGAATGGGGAAACTGAAGCAAAGAGGAGATGTTTTTGGATAGTAGGTCTGTTTTACTTTTAATATTATAATATCCTCCTGGTTTTATTTGTATAGGTTTAAGTATTTGCTTCTTAGTATGCTTTGTGTTCTGTTATTGCTTTCCAGTAATGTTATCTGTCATGGGTTGTGTGTGTGTACAGTTCATTTAAGAAAACTGCAGTGATTTCAGAAAACAGATATTGAAGAGTTTTTTGTCATTGTTTATATATATATATATATATATTTGATTTATCATAACCCTATTTTCCTGACTTTTCCTTTTCTTTCTCTTTCTTTTACTTTGATGCCTTATTTTTTAGAAAAAAAACACAAATAACATTCTTTTCTATTTACGTTCCATATACGTCAGCTTGCATTTAAATCTCTAATATGGAAAGCCAACTGAATATCACCTTCTGATGTCTAAATAACTAAGATACTTTACTGGGTAGGAAGCTTGCAAGGCAGAGCTATGGCTTTACGAAAGTATCAGTTAATCACTTATATATATATTATTAATATTCAGAAGACATGTTGGTTTGGTAGCTTTTACCTAAGAGCTTAAGTTCCCCACAGTTCAGGTATGCTTCTCTGAACCTTTTTCAAGGATAGATAGACAGGTAGCCAGATTTCAGGTGAACTGTGTGGTAGGGTCTAGTCTCTAGATAGGAACAAGTGTCACAAAACTCTTACTTGAAACATTTTCTTTGCTCTAAACTTGTCGTTTAGTAAGGGCCTGACTTCTAAAAGCATTTAGACATTTATGTCCACTTCAGCATCTTTATAAAGCCAGCACTAATTCCTTATTGAACTGTGGACTAAGGGCCTCCAGATAGTCTGATAACCATTGACTAATTTCAGTCAACTTCTAATTCTAAGGAGAGCAAAAAGTGAAGTCTTAGCTGTGTTTAAAAATTCCTTCACAAAGGAAACAGTCAATCTGTAAAAAAAAAGAGGTAATATAAAACCTCTATAACTGGAATATTTTGGGAAATTTAGAAACAATAAAAGGCAAAAAACCTGTGAGAAATACTAACATAATTTCTAAGGTATCACTGTTAAGTTAAAGGCTGTTTGCCCTGATAGCTTTAGTTCTGAGACTTCCTGCTCTACAGATTATTTTCCTGAGGCTTATTTGTCCTTGCAAGGCTCCCTCCACCTCTCTTAGCGTACTGCCTATGCCTTCAAGAATTTTCAGGAAGACTAATCCAATCTTTGGGCATTTTGGAGTGGTTTGTGTTTTTCCTTTTGCGCTGGGCGAGACAAGAACAATCTTGCTTAAAATAAAACCCAAACAAGGGAAGCTGAAGAGTGGGAGTATGTGAGGGAGCTGGTGGATAACTTACAGGGCTGTGAATCTCCTCCTGCCTGTAGGCTCCTCTTGTAGGCTGCAGTATTGATTCTGTGTTTAGTCTAGGCTCTTCCCAAATACCTGCTTCGGCTCTTACGCGGATCGCAGAGAGCTCAGCCCTGAGGGTGAGCGTCAAGGGAAGTCCTCCTTGCAAATGTCCGGTTTTGTATCAACACCCTCTGATTTTCCATTAAAAACATGCATGTGCCTGCATTTCCCTTCCACTCCTCTCCCATAATGGTGTGCGGCCCGACGGAGCCCAAACGCACCGAGAGGAAATGCCGGGATGGGGCATTTCCTCACGGATGAGCCCTCAGAGATTTGAGGAAAACTCGTGGCGGGTCCGTAACCGCTGGGACGGCTCAGGGGCTGAGAGGGCTGGCGAAGGACCACGCCAGTGTCACCTGTGCCTGCGACAGCCCCCCTGAGGGCGGGTGCGCTGTCGGGCTCTGCGATCCCTCACAGCGAGCCCTGCGCCATCCCCGGCACGCGCGGGGTCTGGCAGAGAGCGCGGGGCTTGTGGGCTTATTTACCCTTTGGCATAAAAGTGCGCGGTTTTGGGGTTTTTTGTTTGTGTTTTGTAACGCCGACGGGAGCCTGAGGCAGCTCTAGGCACCCTCGGGATGGGCAGTACAGAGCGCCCTCAGATTAGGAGGAATTTATTCACAGAAAGGGCACTTAGGCATTGGGAGTTGCCCGGGGAGGTGGTGGAGTCTCTGTCTCTGGGGGTGTTTGAGGAAAGACTGGACGTGGCACTCAGTGCCGTGGTCGGATTGACATGGTGGTGTTCGGTCACAGGTTGGACTCCGTGATCTGAGAGGGCTTTTCTAATCTAACTTATTCTGTGATTCGCACATCTACTCGCCCACTTCGAGGGCCTCGGGGGTCGGGCCCCACTCCCCAGCCCCTTAGCTCGCTGGCCCGGGGCTGCCGGCCCGGGCTGCCATGTCTGTGGCGCAGCACGGCCCGGGACCGGCGGCAGGAGCGCCCCGCCCGCTGGCGCCGCGGGGAACCGACCGGGAGCCGCCAGCCGGGAGGGAAGGAAGGAGGGCGGTGGCGAAAGAACCGCGCTCTTCTCCACGGCGCCTCAGCCCACCGGGCCGGGCAGCAGGCACCGGATGGTACAGCAGACCGGGACTGCCGAGGGTCCGGCCAGGATCCCCCGGGCCTACGCCGCGCACTTTTGGGCCGACAGATAAGGGCGTGCGGGGCGGGGCAGGAAGAAGGAGCCTTTTTTTTTTTTTTTTTTTTTTTCCTCTTTTTTTTAAAGGGAATAACCCTTCGCCTTTAAGGGGCGGGCCCAGTGGAGTTTGCGGAAGAGCCCGGCGAGAGCCGAGCGCTGATTGGGTGAACGCCGTCTCGTGACGGCGGCTGGGGCGGTCCCACTCCCCCTACCTCGCCGGCGCCCCGCGTTCCATTGTGTGCGCTAGCGCCGCCGGGCCCCGCCCCGTCGTGTCCCCGCCCGCGGGGCTGACCGCGCCCCCAGTGACGGCCCCGCCCCCCGTGTTCTCTTGGCTCATTTCCGGCCGCCGCCGCCACCGCCGCTTCCCTCCGAGGGCTCGGGAGAGCGAAGGAACAACAGCCGCCATTTTGTTTGTGTGTGAGCGACGGAGGGAGGAGAAGGGAGCGAGAGGCCGAGCCGGACGGGGCGAGCCAGGGGGAGGGCAGCGCACAGAGACCCGGGGCTTGGACAGGGGACGG
>VZTT01059668.1:0-25655 GCA_013400855.1 Buphagus erythrorhynchus | reverse complement strand
CCCCACCGGGCAGCGCCGGGGACCCCCTCCCCCGCCCAGCCATTCCGGGGCGAATCCCTCGCCCTCCCCCGCCGTGATTTTTCTCCTGTTTTATTATTTTAATTTTACCTCTCGCTCCTCTTCTCGGAGGGGTCGCTGCGCGGCCTCCCCTCCCACCCCGACCACCAACCTCTTCGCTCCCTTCCCCACCCTCGCAGAGGCGAAGGGGGAGTCCCCACCGCGCCCGAGCAGCGGCCGAGGGTCTCCTCCCTCGTTCATCGCGCCCCGCATCGCCCGTGGTCCGGGGGAGCTGAGACAGGCAGCCCCCTCCCTGCCACCGTCCTCGGCCGCCCGGCAAGGGGGAAGGTAGGCAGAGAGGGCGGGAGGGGCCGGCTTCTTCCTTCTCCTCCTCCTGCCGCTGCTGTGGGATCGGCCCCTCTGCCTGCGCCGGAGGGGGGGGCAGCCTGCTACTGCGAACGAGAGAAAGAGGAAGGGGAAAGAAGAGAAAAAGGGGGGGGCAGAAAGGGTGTTGAAACCCGCCCCCCACCTTCCCATCCCGCGATCGGTGCTGCCTCCATCAGGACAACAACCCCTCCTCCTTCCCTGCACAACAAGATGTGAAGCGGAGACTCCTGGGACTTATCCTCACCCTCCTCATCCTTACAGCTCCCCTTTCTGCAGCCATTAGCGACGGGCGAGGAAGAAGCGAGTGGAGCTGGGGACCCCGCGCACGCCGTGCCACTCCCCCCGCCGCCTCCCCCCCAGCCCTGTCGCTGGCGGTGGGTATTTTTTCGCAGGGTGGTGTTGGAGGGGGAAGGAGCCGCTGCTAGAGGACGGTGATCTTTTTTTCTTTTTTCCTCCTCCTCTCCCCTCCTTCGCCCGCCTCCTTGTGGCGATGAGGAGGAGGAGGACGGCGCCGAGGAGGAAGAGGCTGATGGCGGCGGTGAGGAGGCAGCAGGAGGAGGAGACCCCCCGAAGGATGAAGATGATGGTGGCGGCGGCGAGGAAGCACCAGCATAACAGCCGGGATTAATTTTACTAAAAAAAAAAATATATAAATATTCACCAGCCTTTTTTTTTTTCCCTTTTTTTTCTTTTTTCTTTTTTTTTTTTTTTGGCGGGGGCTTTACCTGCTCTTCCCATCTTCGTTCAGCCCTTTCGCCTGGGGAAGAGGCCTCACCCCCGCCCGCCTCAGCTCCCACCTCTCCCAGCTTCTCCGCTGCCGCCCTCCCGGAGCCCGAGGAGCAGAAAAAGGGGAACTTGGCCCCCCTTCTCCGCCAGATCCTCCTCGCTCGCTCTCGGCGTTATTGTTGTTCTTCAGCTGACTCGGGGCTCCAGAAGAACGTGAAGGTTTTGGGGTTCACTTCCCACCTTCTCTTTGCTCTGAGTGATTGTCTAAAAAATTAAAAATGGCCGAGAATGTGGTGGAGCCGGGCCCGCCTTCAGCCAAGCGGCCTAAACTCTCCTCACCGGCGCTCTCCGTGTCCGCCAGCGACGGCACAGGTCAGTCTCGGGGCCCCAGAATCTCCCCACTCCTCGGTGCCGCAATTACTGCCCTTTTTTCTCCTCTTTTGCCTAAATCTCCTCCTCCCTTTTGCTGCTGTTAGCTCGAGCCTGCCTTTCTCCTTCCCGTCTGTTTCGCCTGTTCTCGCTCCCTTTGAAGCTATTTGTGTTAATGGCATAGGGAGGGTGTTAGGATGTTTTTGCCCTTCTGGTTTTTTGGAAGTGATTGAAAGCAAAGCTGTTCAGTTTATTGTGCCTCAGATCAGTTGCAGATAGGACTTAACAGTTCGTCATTTTCGTGTCTTTCACAATAGTAGCGATTACCGAGCTCCTTGCTAAGCATAATGCCAGTTGCAGAAATACGAAGTAGTGCTAAAGACGATGCTTTTGTGCACTGTATTGTTGAATTACGTGTGTACACACAAATGTCTCGTTTTTGTATTTTATTTTGCATATAGGGAGTTCTTTTACAGTTTGTTGAGAAATGAGAGATTTATTTCCCTGCTATTTTTCTTTTTTCCTTCTTATGTGCAGTCTGCTTATATGATTTACTTTTCGCAATCCTTCGTTCTTCTTCCTTGCAGAAGTGTATAAAAATACTGCTTTTCTGATTCAAATAGACCATCGGCTTGAGGAAAAACAGCTAAAACCAAAATCCAGATGCCATGCTTGTGGCATAAGGTTTATTGTGACTCTTATCTTCTTAGAGATGACATTTTATTTCACCTTATTTGCATTAAGAATCAATATGGAGTGTAGTTAATCTTGCATCTCCTGTTTCTTTGCTGCAAGACCAAAATGTCTGAAATTCCCCTGTAGACTTAGGAGCTGTGAAGAGAAAAGGGGCTGCTCTGCGGTCCTGCAAAGGTCTTTGGTGATGCTGCGAAGGCAAGCTAGAGCATGGAAATTTTAGGTGTCCCAATCCTTAGCAAATATGAACTGGTTGTACTGGGGGGGGAGGAAGTAACAAAGGGCTGTTCAACTTTTTAATGCTTCTTGGGAAGCAGGTGAGTATTTGGTGTCGTTTTGCTATGAGAGTACTGTTACCTGTCCCAAAGGAGTTTCTTTGAACTCACATTAGATCTTATTAGCCTATGGGATATGGAGGAGGCCTCCTTCTGCCAGTCTGGTGAGTGGTGGCATTTCTGAAGGCACCAGTGCTCTTGTTCAATGCAGTTAACAACTGGCAAGAAAAGGGAAGAGTTTTTGTTGTGGGTTTTTGTTGTTTGTTTGTTTTCTGAAAAGCTCTCTTTGTCAATTAACACCAGGTTTTAATAGCAGGTCTTTGAGCAGTATATGTGATTCTGCTTGGGATCATCTCCAAAATTTTGATTTTGCCTTTTCTATTGTCGGTGAATGACGTATTAGTTTTGAAAAGTTTGTGTGTGACTTTTAGTGCATATTAAATACAACCAATATTATGTTGTAATTGGAGGACATGACTATTCCTAATATCAACAGGTCTCTAGTAAGAAAGTAGAAGAGGGTTGGAGAAACTACTCTTTAGCTAGAACTAGTTGTTGGCTGTTTTTGTGCTAGATTTGGAAAACAGTGGTTAATTCAATAGTAACTGTTTTTAATTTGTCTTGATGGTGGTTATTTTGCTCTGTTTAGAGAGGTGAAATAAAAATATTTAGTGAGAAAAGTTCTGATGCTTTAAAAATATGAAAGTTAAAGGCACATTTTTATTCAAATGAACACACATCTGAATTCGGACATTTGTGATCAAATAAGGGTTGGATAATTTGTGAATATATTTCAGTTGAACAGGTGCAGACTTTCACAGAATACTTCATCTTTAGTTGTCAACTTACTGGGCAGCTTTTTATAGTTAATAAATGAACTTTTTACAGTTTTGGTGACTAGGGATTGGACAGTTCAGTAAGTTTCAGACAGTTTCAGTTTTTCCCAAAGTGATTTGGACTGTCATCACCTGATAGCTATGCAGAGGTTTATAGTGGTGCAAACACTTCATATATGCTACATAAGACCTATTAAAAAGTTCTTAATCTTCTGGCTTTTTTTAATAAAATCTAACCTATGAACCAATGAATGTATTTTGAGGGTTGTATTTTTTCATTTGCTGCTTGAGACTGCAGTTTGTTTTGTCATACTTCCGTTGTGGGAAACTGCTTTGAAGTTTACAATTTTTTAACCTATCTGCTGGTTAAATTTGCTTTGAAATAGTGCAAGCAGCTGTCATTAAGTAAATTCCACTTATAGAATCTTGTGTTGTCCCCACTCCTCGGTTAATTATAGGAAATAAGTAACATGGTGCTTATGTACTTACTCAAGTGCTCTTTAAAACTGTTAGATTCTCAACACTGTCAGAGGGAAGGAGAAAGGCAAGAAACTTGCACTGTTGATGAAACTTTTTGCAGCACCTGTGCATAGTGCTGTTTTTGCTGTTAACTTTTTGATTAGTTTCTTAATCTGAAACATTTTAGTTTGTTAGATACGTAAAAATGATGATTGACTCCTGTTAAATTATTCCCAAACTTGCAGATGTTAAGTATATTTATATTGAAGACTAAGAGGAGTCTCTAACTCATGTTTTCACTGTGGACCTGGATGATACTCTTACTCCGGGCCTGGAATGTACTGAACTCTAATGTTGGTGGCTTTCTTCTAAAAAGAAGTAAGCAGGGGTTGTCCTAATATGCTTAATATATTGGCAGCAGCCAAATATAGCTGCATTTCCCACTTCTGTTGCAGTGCTGCATCTTCTTCTGTCTTAAAAGTTATAGATGGTTCATGTGTTCCCTGCTCAGAATTTGCTTTGCCATGGAACATACTTGTGTTAGTATGCTTTTAAGTTGTTTTATTAATACCAATTCATCCTTTAAGAGGCAAACTGGAATGTTTGTAGCACGTCTTGTAATAAACATTTTGAAGTAGTTTAGAAAGTCTTGGTACTTTCAGTGTCCTGTAGTATATTAGAATTTTTGAATGGATTAATTTTTTCTTTAATGTGTAGCTCTGGAATAATTTCAGAGGCAGGACTGTGTGGGATTTCATTGAACTACACAGGTTCGTCTGCAATTTTTTTTTTTTTTTTTCTCCTTCCCTCCCCTGTTCAAGTGTTGCAAAGAAGAATGGTAAAGATCTATGCATCTTGTCCGGGCCTTAAATTTTCTGAGGGCCTTTACAACTCTGCAGTGGGGTCATCTTTTGATGACAGCAGTGGCTTTGTTACACTTCTGTACCAGCACGGTTATGTTGACAGAAGACAACACTGGCTACATTGCCAGTGTTGCTCCTTTGCTCACCTTTCCTAACTGGTAGCAACATTTCTGATATGTTGCACCTACTCTAACAAGACCTTCTTAAACGTTGTGTTAGCAAACTTGTGCATATTAGTCCCCCCACTATAACAGAATAACGTGAGTGCATCCTGAGGAATTACCTGTTGGAGTAAAATGAGTGATAGTTGTTCATAAAGACAGATTTTTAATTGGATGCTTTAAACCAGTTGTTTTGGTATTTTGAGGGGGATGTAGGGTGAGGAGCTGTCTTTTATTTGTGGATCCCTCAACTTTTCCTGCAGTAATGCAGGTGTGCTGAAATTGCAATGTACAGATTTCTATGTGGCATATTCAGGACAGGAGAGTTTAACTGTATTTTATAAACCACCACACGCACTCCTCCTCCCACTTAGAAATAACCTGTTTTCTGTGAACTGGGAAAGTGTTTTGGGCTCTGGGTTCAGAACTGGTGTTTCTTCACAGAATAAAAATGGAGTAAACCCCCCTGCTGCAGTGTGTTTGTATAATATCATGTCTTTAGGCTGCTAGATCTGAAAATAAAATTTTAAGTGCTTAGTGTTTCTGGCCTGCTGGGACACTGGAAGTCAGTTTTCTACAATTAGTTGGCATGTGTGTTACATCAAAGATCAGAGAATGTATTTGTGGTATGTGCCTTAACATCCTTCAGTTTACTATATCCAAAAGTCACGTTTTTCTGTGCAATAGTGCATCTTCAATCTCTCTTGAAGTATCCATCTTTTGTAAAGTCTGGACGTTCCTTTTTGTCAGGAGCTGTTTCTGATCTTTTACATTTTACTCTCCGTCACATCAAAGGTCTAAGACCTGTAATGAAACTTCTCTTCTGAACTACTGCAGTTTTGACTGATACTCATCTTTCATTTGTTCCAAATGGATCAGGATGCTTCTTTTCTCAAAATGAGTTGTATTAATCTTGCCTCACTGCCCTTTTCAATTCTGTTTTCTGACAGCTGTGTGGTTTCTGCTAGTGTTTGTATAAACTACATTTAAAATTAACAACTTTTCATCAATCTGTTTTCTAGCTAATGTTAAAGACCAAGTAATTAGCTACATTTTAACTTACAGCTATCAGTTAAATGTTTTCATCCCTTCTTGTTAAAAGCCATGTTTCTTGCTGGTTTTGCCTTAAAATGTCATTTGATGGATGGCATATACTGTAAATCAAGTATTGCAGTGGTGGATGCTTGTGTGACAAAAATTAGTGGCTTTGCTGTGTAGCTAAACACACTCTCAAAGTAACTGTATTAGGAATAAATATAAATTAAGAAAATTTAAGTCTGTGAGACTTCTTTAAAAAGTAAACCAATCATTCATGTAGTGCTTAGTGATTTTTTTTAAAGAAAATCATGCAGACTTTTGAACCTTGTAGGTTTCCAAACTGCTGTATCTATTATTTTGTGTCTTTCACCACGGTGTCTCTGACATAGGTAGGAACTTCTTCTGAGCAGTGTTAGAAAGGTACCCAATTAAAAAAAAAAATAAATACTCCAAGACGAGGGCCATACATACTGTGGTGTAAAACTGAGTGTTGAGCACTTACGGATAAAAAAGCCTTTGAGACTGGAAAACCAGTTTACAATTGCAATTTGAAACTAGATTGACAAGTTTAATATTGCAGGGAAAAACCTTTGTTTGGGAAAACACTTAGGAATTTAAATCCTAGATTACAAAAAATCTACTAATTTTTCCATCTTGCTCCTCACAGTCCTAGGGCAGGGCTTGCCTTGCGTTCAGGTTATTGATCACTTGTGCATTTGCAGAAAACCAGATTTTATTTGGGAAGGGTCTATCAGACTTTAGGTTTTAGTATATGTTTTTGGGGGATGTGTGTCTAATAAGATATTAGGACTAAATGCTGAACTTCTACTGTAGGAATTCTGGGTTTTTTTAATCTTTATAACTTGGAGAAAACCACTTTATTATTAAATTTCAATTTTGTATGATTTAGTGTATATTTCCTGCATTTGCTCTGTAGGCTGCTTAATCATCTCGTGTGTGTCACCTCCGTGTCTTGCTTAGCTGAAGCAGCCTTTCGGTGCTTGTTCCAACTGTGTAATGATACTACTTCAACCTTGCTTATCACTTGCATTTGTGATCCTTCTGAGAGGATTTGCCCAAAAATCACTTAGATTTATTATTTGACAAATGGAGTCATTTTGCTGTGTAGATTTCACTGACAACTAAACAATGCACACCTATCTCCAAGGATTTTGCTTTTCTGTCTTTACTTAAACTGTAGCAGCAGGCTGAAGTAAAATACATCTGTCTCTGCATATGGTGGTGTGCCTGAAAAAAACTTCCATGACTGCCTTGAATTTGTAGAACTTAGGTAGAACTTAAACTTGGGTAGAGATCTTTCCCCTGAACAGTGTCTGACAACTTCTTGTTCTCTTCCTAAATAGCAACAAGTTTTCTTTAAATGGACTGGCATATCAACGTACTTAAAGTTCTCTTAAAAACTCGATGTGCAATATTCTCCTTCAAGCACCTATTTCTTCCAAGTCTTTTTGGAGAAAATTAGAAGAAGTGCTGAATTCTGATGGAGTCAAATCACAGTAACTTGTTGCTCAATTGATACTGTTCCTGTAAACACACCTGACATCAAGCATGTGAAGTTGGAGACCAGTCTAAGATTTTCATTAAAAAGCACACGTTAGGTACAGAACCTTGAAAAACAGGTTATTTTCTATTGGTGGTCATTGTGAGATGGGGCAGATAAAGATTTGGTTCTTTCCCATTTGATGGTGTGAAACACCTCTGTACTGCATCTTTTGTTGTATTCCTGTAGGAGATCTAAGGATAGGAGTTTTGAACGCTCTCTGCTTGCAGAATCAAGATTTGCTATTTCCTTTTTTTGGTAGGATTTCCAAATACCACTGAATAGACAATTTCTCTTGTTTTAAGAGAGATTGTAACACACTCCTACTGTTTTAATGAATGAAAAGACATTAATTTTCAGGGTTTTTTGCTTTTTGGAATCCTAATAAAAAGCAAAATGCTGATATATGGCTTGCTCAGTACAAATTTTGGTGAAGCTAAAACTGCCTTGTACATGTTGCTGAATGTAGTTTCAGGAAATCTGGGTATTACTGGTTTAAGATTATGAAGTATGATCTGCTGACTTACTTTGTTTACTTGAATATTTTTTGTACATAAATTCAGCATTGCTTTTTGCTTTTACTCTGGAGTAATGTTGAATGAACTCAGAAAAATGACTTTTTAGTAATTGTATATGCAGATTGCATCATTTCAAAGTCGTCGTTAGCTTGACAATGAAATGAACTTTACTCTTTTCTTGAAACTGATTTATAATTGCTTCTAAAATGAGTTCAGTGTGTTCTGTGCACAAAAGGGTGTTCCCATCCTATCTGCATGTACCCAGTTTTTGTCCACCAGCTTCTCTAACTTTCTAGACCTATGTGCATACACAGATGCCACTGGGCACAAGAATACTAATTTAGAAACTTTTGAGTAAAGTTAAAGGTAGCACAATGAAATTTATGTGAAAAGCAACATGTTCACAGGGAAATTATTATTAATGGTGTGACTTCAGCATTTTGGAATTAAAATGTCAAAACTTCATCTTATGTGGGTTATCAGTGATGGCAAGACTAGTACCTTTGTATAACAGCATGAATAAACAGGTACATAAATAAAAATATCTCTGAAATTCCTCCTTAAGTAATATTAAATCTTTAAACACTCCCTGTTCCTGAATTTTGACCCCAGTCTTTTCCATATGATTACACCACTTCAGTTTCCCTAGAACGGTTACAATTCTATATTCCAGCCTCATAACCATTGCATTTTTGCTATAGTTTTCTGTGGTTAACTCCTGCTATCCTCTGTATCTCTAAATACTGGTTTTTTGAAGAACTTTGAATATGAAACTGAAAAGTTTGTTATAAATACAATTTTCTTCCAAAGCTGCAAAAAACCATACGTCAATCAGAGTCTACTAAAATATGTATTTCAGTTGATACTAGTTTGGGAAAAGTATGATTTAAACTTGCAGGTTATTGAGACTTCACAAAATTGAGACTATTTTCCTTAAGCAAAAGTTCATGTGTTTGACACCAGTGTTTGAATGGGGATTAGGATAGCTTAAAGCATGGAGAGAGCGAGGTCCTAATTTTAGGACTTCAGTAGATGTTGAATGATACGCTGTTGCTACTTTAGAACGGTTTTTGTTCACACTTGTAAAATACTTCTATTTATGCCTGGTTGTTACAACTAATATTGGAATCATGTGCATTCTAGATGGTGAATTGGACTTGGATCAACAAAGATTTGTTTGTTTTTAAAAATATTTGTGCCAGAAATTGTGTACTACCATAATATGCTAGCATGTTTTGAGCCCTTGTGTTTGTTATCTTCCAGGTGTTTCGAATAAGGTTTTTTTAATGTTTTCTGTCTGTATTATTTACAGTCTTTCCTCAAATTACAATGTTTCTTGATGTAGTGAAGAAACAGGTCTTTTCTGGATTGGCAGAGAAGGAAGGTGGCAGTGCTTTCCAAGTTTCTTACAGGGAACAGAATTAATATCAAAGCCTAATGCTGAAGACCGTTACTCAAATAGCATAATACAGAACACGAATTCTCAGTTGCTGTTGAGCAAGGGATCAGCCCCCATTAGGGTTATACAGGGAGTGCTGTCTGAGGATTTTGGAAGCAGTAGCTGCAATGACGACTCTAGACCTTAATATCTTAGGCTGATGTGGATGTCTTGCCCCTTCATTTTGAATTAATTTAGTAGATTAATTTAAATTAATTCTGTGTTTTAAGTTAGAACATTTTGGCAGAGCTTGTGTTACCATTGAGTAATTGTGGCTTCGTAGAGGATCTACATGAAAAGGCTCCTCTTTTAAGGGATTTGATGGCCTAATCTCCGAAGTGCAGTATAGCAAAGTTCCTACCAGGTTGGTGTGTGCCTCTTCCTTAGGCATGTGGGTTTTTGTTCGGGTTTTTTTTGTTGGGTTTTTTCTTCTTCCCTGATAAAACTGCCTGGACTTGTCTAGCTTAATATCCTCTCATTGTAGAAGCCTTGGGAATTGATGACTTTATTAGCACTTTGTTTCAAATCTGTGCTTCACCTTTGCTTCTGCATTTTCATGGACACTTGAGGATTATCCTATGAGACTGTGTCTCCTTGTCTTGTCCTGCCTTTTTTGGTTTTATGTTTTGAGTTCTGGCTTTCTTTTTTGAGGGCATTTCAGACTGTGTTTTGGGGCCTGTAATGCTGGTGCTTGGCTGCAAGCCTGAATGGCTGATTTCTCTGGAATACTGGTGGGATCTTCTGGGCACTTTCTCTGTTACATGTAGAGAAATTAACTTTATTACATGTATTACATGTGACTGTCCGGTTATGGGTAGCTTTCGTTTTGCCATGCAGGGAAGATGCTGACCTCAGCACCTTAACTGTTATTCTTTGTCCGAAAGCATGGCAGAGGTGTTGTGTTTTCCATGTGGTCCAACATCATCTGTGGTTCCTGTCAACCCTATCACATGCATGCTTTGTATTCAGTGTCCTGTATTAAGCCTTGTCTGCTTGTTTCATTGTAAACCCAATGACTGTGATATAAGTCGATCCACTAAGAGGTTGCTGGGCTTCAGAAACGTTAGTGTAAAAAAGGTGACTGTTGAGTAGCTTTCTAAGTTGGTGTGTCTTGGTTTGGAATATAATAAATGGAAAATGAGGACAGGAACTGTTGAGTTTCTTACCTCTTTGCTAGTCTGGCAGAGGCAGGCTCAGGAATCAGTAGCTGTCTGACCTATCTGCCGTGCAGGGTTCTTGGGGCATTGCTGAGCACACATGATGCTTTTCCTTCAGCTTGCACCAGCTCTTCTCAAGACCGAATGCTAGAACGTCTTGAGTCTGAGGGTTTGTACCTGTGAGAATAAAGTGTTGCTATTTTGTAGCATGTGAGGAAGTTCCTGGAAAACCAGTGTTGTTCACTGCAGCCTATTTGCTAGGACCAGATAGTTTCCATATAGACAGAAATTCCTGTTTTATTCTGAAAGGTGAATAAAGGTCTGTTGTCTTAATCCAGAAATGAGAAAATGACGGAATCCTGACTGTAGGCTAGAAAGCATGTAAAAAAACTCATATGTGCCACCAGAACATGTGTTGATTTCCTTGCTAAGTAGCTAGTATTGATACATTTTCCCTGCTTTATAAGCACTGTCATAAATTGCTGCATTGCCTACTTTGAGAGCTGTTGCATCACTGGTGCTACCAGGTGCTCTTGCAGTAAAACTAACTTGAAATAAATACTTTGTAGCTAATTTGAAAATTGATCACTTGATAAGACACTGAAGTCTTATTGACTTAAGGATTTTGATTGCATTTTCTGCATGTGTTAGTTTAAAGTCCAGTTTGGTGCCAGGTGGTTTTCAGCCCAGGTTGGCAGTTTTCTTGCATCTTGCAGGTTAGACATTGTCAAAGGCAGACTTTTAGAAGTAGAATCCAAAATCAAGAAGACAGTCTATAGTATGCAATGCAGGTTAGTACACTGATTTTTGAAGTTGTCTTCTCACAGTTTAGGACACAGTTTATACTACTTAATCCAGTCTAACTGAACTGCCACTGATAGAGATGGACCTGTTACTACTGTCTTTTCTGGTTTTCTTACTACAGATCTAATGTAGCCAGGGCAAGTTAGATCAGTTTCTTGACTTTTTTTCCCTAAAGACTTGCTAAGTGTTCAGTAGTGGTACAGTTCCTAAAAGGAATTATGATATGCCTTTGCATGTTGAGATGATCACAGGTTAAGACTTTGGGATCTACTACTTAGATGTTGTTTTGAGGACTTTTTTCCTTTTTTCCTTTTTTCCTTTTTTCCTTTTTTCCTTTTTTCCTTTTTTCCTTTTTTCCTTTTTTCCTTTTTTCCTTTTGAGTGGCAGCAGCAATCTATTCTATATGTTCTTGTTACCTGTAGAAAGAAATACACCAATAATACCATAAACACCATAATGGGGAATCACTCTGTGCTGCTTTACTGACATGAAGATTCAGCTCTACCACTGCCACTTCCTTCCAGTGTATTGTTGGATGGTTTTGTGCTTTAGGCCAGATACTATCTGTTCTGTTACATCCCAGTTTTTGTGTGTCAGGATCTCTAGAGATGATGAATCTGGTGGAGAAACCTTTGCGGAACTAATCTTACTCCTCTGCCTTCCCCCCAAGCTTGATTTTGCTAGCAAGAAACCTTTGTGCATATCCTTAAAGATTGCAAGAGTAGCAGTGGGCTAATCGGAAAGTCAGTCGGTTCTCTGGATACTTCTCACCGTTGTCTTAAGCTATGTCTTTGGCTCTTGTGTGAGTATATATGATCTTGTTTTCACATGGTTTATCAGCTGCCTGGCCCAACATTGACAGTTTTTGACTTGGTTGTAGGCAGAACTCTCTACAGTGGCCTTTAGGGCACCAGTTCTATGTAGAGGACTGAAATGGATTGCAACTGTTAGATATACACAAGGTCCTATTCATCTCTATGGTCATTTGAGATTTTGTTTCAGTCCTGTATCAGAAAATTTCTGCCTCCCAGCAGTTGACTAAAAATGTAATTTTCATAGTTGACCAGACAATTGAAGGTGTTTTTCTGTATCTACTGGCTAAAGCAGACTTTGAAGGTTTATTTTTGGAAAAGACTTCTAAAAAGGCAAACTCTAACCAAAATATTGCATTCTTGGTAGTTACTACTTACAATTCTGGCAAATAGTTGACAGTATTCTTTTACAATTAATTGTCTGTAGTATATTCTCTAGGATTAAAAATCCTAGCAAGTTAGTTTTATGTGGAAACTTTTATATGGAGCGTCTTAGATGTTTTGATGTAAAGAACTAATCCGATTTGGATTATTTCACAACCATTCAGGTTGGAGGTGGGTTTTGTCAATTTTTTTGTTAATGGTGCTACATTGTGTTTTATGGCATTAATAAAAAGAATTAATGACAGAGTTTTTATGGCATTTTTCTTCCTGTTCACTGATGTCACAGAATGACCCAGCCAAGGAGCTCAGGTAGCTTGTACCTGGATGCTCCAGTTAGTAATGGGCTAGTAAGCCTTAAAGCTGGAACTAACTCCTCATTTATGAGGATGGAGAATTTCAAGAAGAATGAGGTCTTCAGAGAAGCAGATTAATATTTTCTTGTGAGTCAAGATGACCAAATCTTTGTCTCTCAAAACAAGAATTGCACTGCCCCTTTGTGGTGTTACATCTGAAATCATCTCTATGGGTCTTCCTGAGAAAATACTAGGTGGTAGTTTGAAAAACAAATTAGTCTTTCAGGTTTAAACATTTACCAGTTGCTTTCCAGTGGGTTTTCTGAAGGGCTTTATATGCAGCAGTCTGAACTCAAGAAAGGTGAAGTGAGGACTTTCGGTTTGGGACTTGCCCTGTACTAGAAGTTGTGTTTGTTCAAGAGCAGAAATTCTTTGCCCAGTACAGTCAAAAACGTGGCCTTTGGACTGTGTGAGTGCTGATGGGAAGTGTCTGGACTGCCATGATGGTTATGTTGTAGGTACAGGCTTTGTGCTGGGTCATGTTTTTTCCAGTCACTTAACTTTTCAGTTTTGTTTGTTCATCATTGAGGACACCAGACTTAACTTGTGAGTTCCTGATTGTATCTTTTACTTCTTCCTCACTCATGGGCTCCTTGTCAGATTATTAGCAGAATGTTTTCAGGATGTAGTGTTTCAACAGTTGCCTGTTAAACATGTTCTAACAGTCTTCTTAAGGTGCCAATGGAAGCTAATTTAAGATGTCATCAATTTTTTTTATTACGTTTTCCATTTCCTTTGTCTTTAATTTGAGGGTCTCTTCCACTAACTCTTCCAATGTTCATAGAAATGTAATTCTTAAGCTAAACACTGAGCATTGTAAGTTGGTTTTGGTTTTAGTTTTTTGTTTTGGGTTTTTTGGGGGGGATGGGGGTGTGTGTGGTGTGTTTTTAGATGAATCTGCTGACACACAACATTAAGTTCATAATTTTAGATGAAAGAGAACTTGGACAAAGATTTGTTCTTCTGATTGTTCTTTCGCTTTTGAATCTTCAAAAATGCTAGTCATGCAAATGAATGATCAGTCCTTAGTGTGTCTTGCAAAGCATAACTTCTAGCATAAGATACATGGTAATGAAGAATGGGCTACCTGATTTTTAATAGTTTAAAAGTTCTTTAATGGAAATTTTCAGTCTGTCTCTGGTGGTTTGTAGTAATGTAGAGTGTATAAAAGGAGTGTTAAAATCCCTGTTGTGGTGTACCTGCATTCTTATCAATCTCATACCATATTTTCAGAATTCCAAAGTCATAATGTTATCCATGATAGCAGTTGTGAAGTTTTAGAAACTGTTAGTCCAGGTGTTTGTTAATTTGGGTATAGTATCATGTGAAACATTTTAAACAGATCCATAATGCTGATGAATTTTTCTGACTTAGATGCTGTTCAACTGTAGTCTTTTTTCCACTAATATTTGGACCATTTGGATCTTGAGCTCCACCATTTCTGGTCACTGCGGCCAAGGCTGCATTTGAGCTTTGTGTTCCTCACCAGACACACATTGTTGGTGAGAACAACATAAAGGCTCCCCTCTCACTCGGAGAGGGAAGTTGTCATTAATGCATGTCAGAAACCGTAAGGTTTCCAAGTTATTTTCGGTTTAACTACCATAGGTTAAATAGACCAAGGTACCTACTACTACTGCAGACAAGAGAACTTCTTCTCTTGAGCAAATCGATTCTGGGTACTATGCAATATTCTTGTATCTATATACTCCAAGTAGCAATCTTTTGCCACTTAGTTACCTCAGGGATTGCTTTGCATGGGCTCTTGAGATGGGAATTTGTTTTTTTCATCCTGGTGTTCTTCACAGCTTTGTGGCAAGGAGGGTTACTTTGTTTTCTGACAGTATTTGTTGTGGGAAGATACTGGCTGTCCAGTGAAGTTCAATGAAATTTGACGATTCAATGCTGCTAATGACTGCATGTGGAAGAATAAAAAAACCAAACAGCTACCCAAAAAAAGAAGCCAAAACAACCAACCAAACCAAATGCTAGAAAACCCAATTCGACATAAAACCTTATAACCAAATCTCTATTATTTTATAAATAGTAAACATTTTTTAAAATGATATTGCTGTATTAAATATTGCTGTTCCAAAAGTGACAGAGTTTAGCAAAAGTTGTAAAGACAATGTTTTCCCATCAAGTTGCTAATTCCTTCTCATAATTGCTGTTTAATTCCATTGGCTAACTCTGAGATATTTCAGTATGTATTTTTCACTCCTCTCTTGTCAAAATTCTCAAGTTGGGAGATCAGAGGCTGAGATACCCAGTGGTCTTTCAACACAAATTGTAGAAGGCTGATGTAGAATGGTTTTCTCTAGTTTAGACCCAAAAAGTTTAGAATTACTTTTATCCTGATGAATTAGATAGCTTTCAGTAACAACTGAGGAGGGCATTTTGCTCAAATATAAAAAGTCAAGTTTTGCTAGTTACTGGAAATTAAAAAGTAGAAGCTTAAAGACACTAGTAATTGCTCTGACCTCATATACAATCTGTTTTGTTTTTCAGATTTTGGATCACTCTTTGATCTGGAACATGACTTGCCAGATGAACTGATCAGCTCCACAGAACTTGGACTCACCAATGGTGGTGACATTAATCAGCTGCAGACCAGCCTTGGCCTGGCACAAGATGCTGCCTCTAAACACAAGCAGCTATCTGAACTTCTACGGGCTGGTAGCTCCCCCAATCTCAATATGGGGGTTGGTGGCCCTGGCCAAGGCATGGCCAGTCAAACCCAACAAAATAGTCCTGGAATGGGAATGTTAAATAGCATGGTGAAAAGCCCCATGGCACAGGCTGGGTTGACTTCTCCCAATATGGCAATGGGTGCAAGTGGACCAAACCAAGGTCCTTCTGCTCAATCCACAGCAGCAATGATGCCAACAGTGAACAGCCCAGTTAACCAGCCTGGCATGGGAATGAACACAGGGATGAATGCTGGCATGAATCCTGGGATGTTGGCAGCAGGCAACGGACAGGGGATGATGCAGGGGCAAGTCATGAACGGTTCAATTGGAGCAGGCAGAGGGCGACCCAATATGCCGTACCCAAACCCGGGCATGGGCAGTGCTGGAAACTTGTTGGCTGAGACATTGCAACAAGGCACTCCACAGATGGGAGGGCAGGCTGGACTAAGAGGGCCACAGCCTGGAGCCATGAACAAGGTAAGACAAGCTAAACTTCATTACTTTTCCTCATTGTTGACTTTGTTTTGTAAAATTAATCCTCTGCACTGTGGATTCTAGAGGGTTTTTTCTTTAAGAATCCTGATGGATTAAATAGTTTATATGCTGCTAAAGAGGAATTTGTGATGGTCGTGGGAAGCAAAAATTGAATCTTGCACAACAAGCAAGACTATGGCTAGATTTAAAAGCCTGTTTTAGAAATCTTGTGACAGGGCAGATTATCCAAAACACTGAATAGTAACTTGATTGTATTTTATTCTGTTTTATGCTTTGTCTCTGCAGCTGTATTTTTCCATCTAATGTGATGCTGGTATTGCGAGTGTGATGGGAATCCATCAGGACATTTTAGATGTTGTGGTGTTTTTTTCTGTAGGACAGTTAATGCAAGTATTTGTTGTCTGAGGTCAGCTGAGTATTTGTGCTGTAGCAGATGCTGAGAGGTGCATGCAGGTTTGAATTGTCTGATCTACTCACTGTATGTGCTGGGTATTCGAGTTACTGGTGGAGAATGAATGCTTGTGTAGATGTCTGAAGACAATGTTGGGTTCTTAAGACTGTTAATCTGACTCAGATCTAGTTTTAAAATTTGCAATGGCTTTGTCTATTGGAGAGTAAACCAGAAAGCTAAGCAAAAATAAATTAATACTGAGAGGGAAATAAATGTGCTTTTGTAATCCAGAAGGTTGGAAGAAAGTTGTTGTCATAAGTCACGGAAAAGATGAGAGATGATCTACCGGTTTAACTAACAAAAGGATGTCTAAATTTAATTTTTGTTAAGCACAATTAGCCAGCTTAGAGTAGGAGCCACTTGAGTAGTCTCCATTTTTTTTGTGTTTTGATCAAAAGCCTAGAAAATACTTGAGTGTTTTAGTTCACTTTAAGTGGGTATTTTGTGTTTCTTGGCTAATGAGGGGAGAGGGTTTTTTTAAGGTGCTTTGCAATACCGAAATCTATCTCAGAATGCCTGCAGTCAGTCCACTTGGAGGACTTGGAATGATAAGTAACAGTCTATAAATGTATTTGAAACATACATAAAAATTATGTGTATATTAATGGTTTTGTCATGCTTTAATACATTAAGTGAAATTACTTTGGTGTCTTGTGAACATTAATTATGAAATTCTTTGGTCTTAGTTGCTTGCTTAAGTTCAGTGTGCTAACTTTAGGGGGTGTGTGTCTGGGGTTGTGTGTATATATATATATATGTTTAGTAATGAGTTGATTCTGTGGTCTGGTCATTTCAGATATTTTTGCCTGATAGGAGAATTGATGCAAAGCTTGATTACTACAGTAGAAAATTTATATGCAGCTTACAGTGGTAAAGAAGTATGTAGCTGCTTGAAGTATTCTTGCATTGGAATTATATAACACCTCATTCATTACTCCTTGGCTCTAAAAAAAAAGATTGATCTTCAGAAGTCAAAAATAGACATATTGAGTGTTTAAATGAAATGCAACTTCATCCTTACTTATTAGAGCTAAAGTAGAGTTATGCACTATAATAAATTCATTTATTTAAAAGTAAAAAAAGGACATAAAATCAAGCTTTTGATTGATTTAGTCTAAAATTAAATTATTTTCTTTCCTTACTTAAATTACAAAAGTTCCATACATCTAAATTAAGAACATTTTATGTGCTTTTGTGAATATTCAGACCAAATACATAATAACTTCTGTTTTTTAGTTCATAGTCCCAGACTGGTTAAAAATACTTAGGGTTCTTTAATTACTGATAAAACAATCTTGAGACTTTTTTTGTGTTAAGTATAGTGGATATAGTCCTCATAAAGGAGTTGAAACTGTTGGATGAGAAAGAACAGTCTGAAATGGAGGCTGAAATTCCAGAATGTCTTCAATTGGTTTGGTTGTTGGCAGGGAGCCTGTGTTTCGCTTCATGCAGTAGAGTTAGCAAAGTCTGACAACATTAATGTCTGACCATTTTATCTCCCCACCCATCTGCTTTTGGATTTTCCCACCTACAAATCTTCAAAAAGTAGATGAAAACAGAGGACCTTAAGCAGTTGTTTTTAAAAGCCAGTTTTTCTAATTGGTAAATTTAGTAGTGTGTTACTGTTAATGTGGGAGTTTGTGTAATAACGTTTGTAGGTTTCCTTCATTGCTGCAAAAAATGCACATTATCCAGAAGCTCTCCTTCAGTAGGAGGAAGAAAAAAAAACAGATGAGATGCTTTGGTTATGATTGTTCAACTTCATCATGTTAGCTTGCCAAAGGCAGCCCCTTTAGATGATGGGAAGGTTGCTTCAGAGAGTTCTCTCTCAGTGAAATAGAGGTTTTGTGCAATGGTTTGTATGGAATAGCTTAGGTTTCCTATGATGCAGAGCAATTGGGAGGGAGGATGTTATGCTCTTCTAACAGGAAAGATGAGCTCCAAGGGGCTAGTCAATTTGGAAAGTGAAATTGGCTATGTTTCTGCTTTGTTCTGTTATCCTGTGGAGTTACTGAAGTTTTCTTCCTCTCTTCCCAAAATGTTGATTAACGATAGAGCGGAACACTTGCTTTGCTCATTATCTATGTACTTCTGACCTTCTCTAGTTGTTGTGCATGTTACTTTTAGGACTTGAAATTCCGAATGTCACTGTAAATTATTTCTGTTCATAAGCTTGTCCTGTCACAATCTGATGCTTCCATCCTGTGGTTTAATGCTGTAGTTTTCTGTCCTGATGTTAGCAGTCACTGATATAGGAAGAAGCAGTTCTGTACGGGTGCTGTCTCTGTGCCAGTTGCATGACAGCCTGGGTTGAGGAACTAAACCTGACTGAAATTGAAACTCAGGTGGTCATGAAAAAAGATTGATTTGAATTGTTTTTCAAGTCCAGTTTATACTCATCAGTTGGAAAGCTAGTATCCTTGTATTAGGGAGGGGATTTTTTAAAGGAGTTGATCTTGCATGTCAGAGGAGGGTGTGAAACCTACTTTGGTGACAGTACAGGCGTAAAAACGTCTGTGAAAGTCTACCCTGAAAGGAAGTGTTAGAAGTTTGGAGGGGATGGAATTGTAACAAGTTTTGCGTTCTTGAATAGTTTTTTGTTTTCTATGTGCTTGGTTTTGTGCAAGTTAAAAGGATAACAGACGTGCCTTTTACTCTTGAAATAGTGTTTTGGAAATTGCTTGTAATGCTTGTGTTCTGTCATCATTTAAGTATTTTTCAGGCATTTTGTTTCACTAGACAGTTTAACAGCTTTGATTTAAATGCAAACAGGTAACTTATTACAAAGCTTGAATTTGGTAAAAGCTGGTTCATGTTTCTTGTTTTGAACCATTCTTCATTTGGAATTTTATCTAGTTAAAACCTTGGTTTTGTTCTTCCACTGGCTTCTTTTGAGAGTGTCCCATTTAGGGTCTTAGCTGTCCAGCCTTATATGAGGGGAAGAGGGTATTTTGTGTGTAAGTTGCTCTGTGCATTTCTGTCATAGTAGTGCTCTACCACAGTGATTGACCTGACCTTCAGGTCACTTACATTTCCTCTTGGATTCAAGAAATGTTGCCTTACTCCACTAATGAAGTGGATGTGTAGGCAGTTCAGATTAAGGGCATTACTACTACCTCTGCTATGTGAGCATTTCACTTGAAACATTTAGTTCCAGTAGTAATTCTTTGTGACTTGGTTTACTCTTTCAGTAAGTACAAAGCTCTTTGCTATTATTGGCTTCATCAGTTCAACCTCTGTTTAAAAGATTCGATGGCAATATTTTACAAAGACAAACCTAATTTGTCAGAATGTCCTTATCTTCCTCTAAGTAGAACAATAAGAAATTTCATATTAATAGATTTCTGTTCGAAGTTGAAGAGACTGAAGATATCACCCTCAAATTATGAAATTAGATTAAGAAAATAAAAGCATCATATGTTCCTTAGTGTTAGCATATTCAGTCTCTTGTTTTAGATATGTGGTCAGTGTTCTTGATTGACTTTCTTTTTTCAGTAGCTATTTGATTTAACAGATAAATGTCTCCATACTGTTCAGAGTCTATGACTAAGCATACCATATGATCAAGTCAAGTGCATTAATCCACTCAAAGGGTAGTGTTGAGTTCCAGTCCTTGGCTTTCTCTTCTTTGGTAAATGAAGGTGGAAAAAAAAAAAAGAATAATTGCTCACTTTATATCAGAGAGTAAGAGAGGAATGTTTATGAGGGAAAAATGGAGCAGTGAAGACTTGAAGTCTTAAGTTTCTGGAGTGGCATGGGGAGTTTCTTGCAGAAATAGCAGTGACATAATGCTGATGTCTTGAAATAGGCATCTTAAAATACTATGCAGTTAAGTGCAAAGAATAATAATCAATAACAGTCCATTGAAAGAATGCAGTGAACACCAGTGGCAAAATGTAGTTAGGATATGCTTGAGTTCAGTAATGCTCTACCAGTCAGTAGAATGGCACTAGGAAATGATGTACAGTAAATTCTTGTTTTTAAAGACCTAGCTGGAATTTACTTAAACTAAATTCCCTGTTTGGGTAAAGTTAATTAACTTTTACTTGTGAACTGTGGATATGGAAAGATACTAGATATCATCAGTATAGCCTTAAGCTAGTCCATGCACTGCAGTTTCCCTGATAAAGATATACGTATGTGAGACTGTGAATACTAGATTCTGTGAAAGAATGCTATTAAAACTTAGTTCTATTTGTTTACTTCTCCATGCTTATATTACCTTGGCAAATCTAAAAGTTGTCATGGTTCAATACTACTGCTGATATCTAGCTGTCTTTCAAATATTAGAATGTTAATGACACAGTTCTTACAGAGAAACAGTAGAATATTTGCAATGTCTGTGGGCATACCTGTAGCAGGTATTCCTTTTCTATTTGTACTCTGTGGTATTAACAGTAAAACTAGAAGCAGAGACGGTCACTTGACCTTCTTCTGAACTGAAGATGCATTTGTTTCATGGCATTAGAACAAAACCTTGGGGAATTTCCTTTACTTTTGTAGTTACTGCTCTTAGATGGGGGGAGTACCTGAACAGCCCTGTCTGATGCTGCTTGTAAACCAGGATGTTTCCTGAATTCATATCATCCATGGTGAGAGATACATACCTTTCACCATTCTGGTATTGACAGACCCTGCTTCCCTTGGACGCAGGAAAGTCAAGTTGTTTTCTGTTGTGTATGTAAAAGGTAGAATCATTTGAGATCCCCTTGGCTTTCTATTAGCCACCTATCATCATTTTATGGTCTTCCTTGTTTTCTTCTTTACTGTGAATTGGATTTGTCTGCTCTTCCTTGTGTGCAAGTTCTTGCATGTGTGATGAAATTAAGTGGAAGCTGTGAGGTGAGGAAGAAAAATTTTGGATGAATATGAAGAGAAGTAGGAAGGGCAATGAAAGGAAGGGGTGGCCAGGAAGAGTAAGTAGAGGTTGTACTTGCTGATTTGTAGCTACTAATTAAGCCATGTATGTTTTTGCATTGTATTGCAGATGAAGTCTTGTACTTCTCTTATGTGGTGATACTAACATCACCTTTCTTTGGCTGGTTCTTCTGCACTTGGTTGTTTATCTATCCCCTCCCAATGAACATTAATGTGCTGATGAACTGTGTGTCAGTCTTTTTAGTTGTTGCCTACTGATAAAATGATACAGGATTTTGATCTTCCTTCTGTAGTCACGAGGCCATACATTTCTTCCTGTTACATGTTTCCTTTTATTCATGTTTCTCAACATGTCACAGCAAATAACATGAGCATGCTCCTGCTTCTTGTGCAGGATCGCGAGGCCACCTTGTGCCAGGTGGAGGATCTCCCAAATGACCCTTCTCTTGACTCAGTCTGGAGTTGCATGCAGGTGATTGGTTTTAGGTTCGTGTGTATGGCAGAACTGGGGGGCATTGCTGTGAGGTTTAGCTGAGGATCTGGCAGGTGTCAGTCTCACCTGGATCAATAATGGCTGCTGATTTGTTCAGGGAGACATTGAGGAATTTGGTTTTAGTGTCTTAAGGTGTTGCTTGAGTGTCTAGCTTTGAGTCAGTTTGGTGTGCTTGCCTGTCAACCGGGCCTGAGCTTCTCTGGTCTTTGCCTCTCCTGTAAGCTGGAATGGGAAAATATTACCTCTGTAAGGAGCAGCTAGGCTGAGCTGGGCACGTGGTGTTCTGCTGCCAGATCCCTCGGCTCAGTGGGGTGGAGGGGGAGGGGAGCCCTGTTTCTGCCATGGAGAGTGCCCTGTTGGAGGGGACTGGTCTTGTACCCCCCAAACAGTGCCAGTGGCTGATGCTTGAGAAAGCATCAGAGATCCTTATGCTGAATCAACTTGATGAGTAATTCGAAAAAGTCAGAAGCTTCATACAGAGTTTGTGTTCAGCTTTGTTGCAAATATAAATGTTGATTGGCTTGGTGAAACCTCATCTGAGTTTCATTAGAAAGTTGTTTTGGGTGACATAGCAAAAGTATCCTTTTTAAGTCTAGGTTTGAATTTCTTACCTGTAGTCAGGACAGAGCTGGCTCACAAGGCCACAGTTAATCTGAAACCTTTGATATCAGTGTATGAAGTCTCCAATTGTCTGAGTTGGGTGTCTTGATTTCTCCCTGTAACACCAAGTTGTGAAAATGTGCCTTCAGCCTTTAATTCTGAATTGTTTGGTTTGTTCTTCTGTTTTTTAAGGCTGATAGCAACATAAGTTACAGAAGTCAAATGGGGCTGGTGATAGTGATAGCCAGCATAGTCTGTGCTTTGGTGTACTCTCAGATGTCAACTGACTTTGGGAGCTGTGATTGTTAATGAACTTGAAAGCTTTGCTCAGAAATTTATGGTTTTGGGGATGTCCTTGCTTTCAAAACTCTCTCTGGAGTTTTGAGATTCCCTCAAAGGGATCAGGCTATCTTAGTGGAAAACATTGCTTGTTTTCTTAAGGGACTAATTCTCACTGTCAGGCTTTCACTAAGCCTTGAAAACCTGTTCGTCAATTTGAGGCGGCAATGACAATGGGGAATATTTCTGAAAGTGTGTTTGCTGACTCCTTATGCTTTTCTTCTCCCTTTGCCTTCTGCTTAACTTGTACATAAGGTCTTAGTAGTGTTCTGAGGGAGAGGAAGGAAGGATTTGGGTCTTACCTGTCCTGGTTTTGGCAGCAGGTGTTTCATTGGTCGCCATAGGTGTATTCATTGTGGTTGAGACATGGCAGTGGGAAGGAAGGCTTTTAGATCTGCTTGATCATTACATAGTTTGTTTTGCTGCCATGTGTAGAGATTCTCTGCATTGTTCTCTAATGAATTACTGCTGTGTGATTATGGTTATTGCTTATGTGTGGAGGAGGGGGGCTGTCCTCAAGTGAATTCACTTGTGTGTATCAGATGTCTAAAGTGGCAGGTTCTTTAGTGAATTTTGTATTCCTTTACTGTAGCTTGAGTTTGATCCTGCCTTATTTTGTAAATGCAAACTGAAGGCTATTGTAATGGATTGGAGGTTGTTACAGCCTGAAAAAGGGACATGTGACTAATTGCAGGTAATCTCAGAGCATGTTGATTATTTCTAGTGCAGGTTGAAGAAGCTTGGTGAGCAGAAACAAAGTGTTTCTGCTAGGGGATGATGCTTTGAGAATAAATGTAGAAGTGATTAGAAACAAGCCTATCATAGGAGTTATGTTCTTCTTTGAGTGCAGGAAAATGCTTTGAACCAAAGAGCATCAAGGAGACTGGACATTGTCTAGTCAAATACTAATGTGAGCTGAAACAACACAGCTCTTTGAAGTATTTTTGTGCCTTTGTTTTCGAGTTATGGCTGCTTGAGGATCCTGCCTGAGTAATGGTGAGAACTTGGTGATCTTAACAAAAGTCCCCAGTTTTTCTGGTCCTCTATGTCTAGTTCTTTTGGTCCTAGAAGGCCAAATTTCCCATGGAAAATAAATGGGCATGCAAGGAATGAGGAAAAAATGTCAGAGGACAGACAACTTTATTGGCAAGATTGCTCCTTGTTCTTTAGGTTCTGGGTGTTCCAAGACAACAAACAGCATATTCTGGTGTACTAGAACTGTTGAATATGCATATGGCTTGTATGAAACAAGAATCTATTTCCCCTGTGGGTGAATGGTTCAGTAGATTTGTTTTGTTTGCTGACTTTCCACCTGTCTTCTCCTTTGACCTCTGCAAGTACTGCAAATAAGTTGGTGTGACTGTGAGGTGTTACCTATGACTGGTGTATTCTTAAATTGAAAATGTTTGTGTACTGATAATGCAGACATGCGTTGTTGTGCCTGTCTGGAGAGGAACTGTGAGAGTGCTAGCAGTTGGGTAGGATGTTTTGGAATAAACTCTGCTGATATGAGTGAAGATGGTATTTGTCTGCATTTGGAGTCTGCACAAGTGCAGGGAGGAGAAACTCAAGTCTAGGAAAATCATGTAGTCCATGGTACAAATTTGTGATTCAGAAGGGTAAAATGAGAAATCTGTAGAACCAACTATTTTGTAAAGAAATAGGCCACTTCTGTCCAGTGATATCTAGATCTCTAAGATTGTTAAGTTGGCTTTGTTGTGTTTACTGGAACTGCCTGGTTGAGGAGTTAATGTTGTGTGATGGGTAAATCTGTGAACCTGAAGGAGCAGGGGAAGCATGTGGATCAGTATTGCATTGCAGCCAGCTGGTGGCTGTGATTTCTCTTGCTTCTCTGAAGTATGAATTTGCCTTTTACATTGTGAACTTTAACTATCTTACTTGAACATCTTACCATTTTAATTCCTAGATTGGAATGATGAGCAATCCCAGCCCTTATGGCCAGCCCTATAGTCAAAATACTGGGCAGCAGATTGGAGCCAGTGGACTTGGCCCTCAGATGCAGAATAAAGCTGGACTGCAGAATAGCTTACCACAGTTTCCGATGGACAAGAAGCCAGTTCCTGGGGCAGGAATGCCTAACATGGTAAGTAGAATGAAAGGTGTATTCAGAAAATGTTGTGGTAAGGAGGAGCAATATGCTCTGGTCTTGCCACATTCTAAGTTTTTTTGCAGCTGTCATACTCAGTGTGAATATGTGCTCAGAATACACATAGAATGCACTAGTTTCCACCCCTAAGACTGAAATGAGTTGGATTTGTATGTTGTTGAACTGCATCTCCACTCTTTGGCTTTCAAACCCTGTTAACAGGGAAAGTGAAATGGAGCTCCTTAACTGAAATGAGCTTTGTAACCTGTTTGGACACCTCTGTTCTCCTGTCCCATCCTTTCTTTTGTTGTTGCTGTGTTGGGCCCCTTCTCCTCAGAGTAGCTCTGTCTGGAGAGTTGTTTTCCTGCTTGTACTCATTGATGCTTTTGGGAAAGAGAAGTGTCCCTTCTCAAGCAGGTATTACCTATGATAGGGCTTAGAAACCCCAGCTGTGTGTTCTTGTGAATTACACAAACATTCGCAACAGTCCTGATGTTGGAGGTGATTTCCTGGCATCTGTAGTAGCCTTGGTGCCTTTCCCTTTTACCACCACTCTTATTGCAGCATGACTTAAGGAAAGGGGAATAAAAATGGTGGGAAAAGTGGATGACACAAGCTTGTAAATGCCAGTGCCTCACCACATGCCTTAATGTTAGATTCCCTGGCTTGAGCTTAATGCTGATGCCTCATTTTCAAAGCTTAAATTGGTTAGGAATATGACATACAACATATCTTACAGGGTTATTTTTTCCTATATGTATTTTTTTTTTT